>JAQGBY010003384.1:0-19445 GCA_034698785.1 Mycogona germanica
GTGCTTAAGTACCATGAGGGGGACGTAACGCCTGTAGTGCGGTGGACTACAGTTGATATAAAAAAAAAAAAAAAAAATATTTGTTAAGATCGTTGTAAAGTGACTCAACATTCGAGCAAACACTAACACACTGGTTAAATCAGTTTGGAAGTTTCTTAAAAAATAGGGACTTAAACGGGGATATGACATGAAGTCTCCATCAATTATGTAATTAGATTTTCTGAAAACCAATGATATTGCACTTTTTATTACACCAAATGAACAAATACGTGAAGTTTGTTTTGGTTTTTCTACATTTGATAGGTTTCCTCGTATTTATTGGTATCTAGCGTGACGTAGACGATTAATTAACAGTTTTTGTAAAGTCAAAACTTGAACAGGCATCATTAATTAGATCCCGATGCCCATGATTTTGTCTGAGAATGCTCAGACTAGCAACACTTCATACCCGGGAAGCGCTCCCGAATGTTCGTGAATAAACAGGTTTTTTTTAAAGCCGTTAAAACAACAACCCTTTATTGCGTTACAGTTAAGTGGTCGCCCACTGTTGGAACTTTTGATGAGATGAATTGATTATCTGCGCTTCAGGTTTTGATAAATTATCATGGTTCTGTGTGCGTACTTTGAAATGGTGTTTTCACGATGGAACACGTGAGATAATTCCAGGAATTTTTTAGAAGAGAATGTTTTCAGACACGACTTGCATTCGAATGCGAACCCACTCACAGATATTCGCAATGCCAATATCTAAGATTATTCACGTCTGTTGCGTGGGAGTAAAAATAGTAACTACAACTTGTATTTAAACACTGCCATTTTAATTGAAAGGGATGCGACAAAGTCAAGCGCATATACTGCAATACAAAAAATGAATCTGACGTACCCGGATGTCCGACGTATTGCCCGAGTTCGGTTAGTCCGAAACGCAAAGGATCTATTTCTCGTTCAGCAGACACCGCCTTGCCTTGCATATTTAACCATCTACTGATTCTAACTTTGATAATTTTGCATACCGATTTGATATTTCTAAATTTATCTAAAATTTGAATAAGAAAAATATTAATCCCACAACCAGTGGCTCCACTCCAGTAAAACGGATGAAATGTGAGAAATTGAAGAGAATGAGAGATTTTGCAGCTTGATGGAAGTGAGGTTTAATTTTATTATGTCTACTATGTCTGCATTATACATGCGAGTGACGATAAACAATTCATGATGTATTTATTTCGAATTCATCAATTTTAATTTTAGAATTGAATTTCTGAGCACATGACGTCATTCAATTTTTTCCTTCTATACTATGCAAGCGTACTATTGTGCAAATAGTACAGCACCTATTGTGCAAATAGAATAAGTTGGGTTCATGATTCAGTCAGTACTCAGTTCGCCCGGCAAATTTATCTGGATGTCAAGTAGGTCGATGTGCCGGCATTGTACTGTACATGGAAGCACGCACACGTACAGTAGACATACGCCTCCACAAACAACGTCGTTTTGATAACTCACACACACACATAGGGGGTGCTCCTGCCGCCACCCTGTTGACATTCATGCCTGTGGAACGTGAATGTATAGATGAAACGTAAGCCTAATTGTGTGTGCTCTTGCCAACCTGACTTCCCCGCTGTGTTTGGACCCTTTGCTATAGTTGCGATTGACTTCACGTTTGGCTTTAAACCGGTTGTCGGACCTCCCGTGCGGCAAAACCTCATGACTGATGTGTGTCATGTTTATGCATATTTGGAGGGGGGAGGGGGGGTATATATATTTTTGCTGCGAACAATGGAACGATTGTTTGAAATGTTTGGTGTGTGGTTCCAGGAAAATTGAAAGGCAACAACAGCAGATCTTTTGAAGCTTGGCAATCGCATGCGAATAATGTACTCTAGTTTTGTACTGTACTGAAAGCGCAGTTATTAATTGAGCAGAAAATTCTGTTGTTTTCTGTAATGACGTTTTTTGTCGTTCATACAAGTCAATTTTTCTTCAATTTTGTTCCCTGATTTCCCGCTGATCCTAATTTAGAAACTCTGTTTCGTGCGTAACATCCACGAATTTCTACTAGTGGATACAAAAAAGGCAATATTTTCTCTAATGGAATAATGATTTTTAATATATACAACAAGAAATTTACTTTCCAATTGTCGATGAATTATTTTTGAGCTCTGAAGGGTGTTTTTAATCTTTTGAAATCATTTTTGTTAAAATAGATTAAGACGAATTATTTAGATTAGATATGTGTTCAACTGTTCGCCTTTTGTCAGAGTTTCGGAATAAATAAAGAGGGTAATTGGTATATTCATAATTGATTATATAATCAGCTGAATTGGCTAATTTAATAAATATCCCCAGGTGTGAGAGGTCAATCATATAGAGCGAGAATTTCAAAATGTTCGCACAATCCACCGAGTATGGCCGTACTTAAAATTTATTTAAATCAAGTTAAGCTCTCAGAATTCAGATCTGATCGGATACTAATACACAGACACTAATACAGGGACGGGAGGGGGAAGTACTGGTTTTTTTAAAAAAAGGGGTAAAGTGTGTCTGAAGTGTAATTTTCTCGTTTCGCGCGAACTTTTAATTGAGCGCTGCCGGCAAAGCAAACAAACGAAGCACGGACTCGTTCGAGATCTTTGTAAACACCCAAAATTGAGCATTTGCGTTTCATAATTCGATAGTCAACCGATGGTCGCGGATGTTTATGATTTATGTTCAACTTTTCATTAATGGCGCACCGAGCGCATTGGTACCAGTGGTGAAACTTGGAAAAAGCGTTTTCAAGTCGATTGAATGATCATGATATATGATATCAGTTCGGGAATGATGATCAGGGCTAATTTCTACGAGTGCTTGTGTCTGGTGACCCTCAAGGCACACGAAGATAATCAAGATTAAATTACAGGTGTGGGTGAAGATTCCCAGTACAATATGGTGCTGTTCCGGGCTTAATCCGTGCTTTTTAAATTTGGTTCCGCCAACTTATTTTCAGAATTTTACGGTCTGCAATTTGGCAGAGAGGAGCAATCATAGGTTTCAATTACCAGGTTTCATTTAAATTTTTCTAAATGCATAACTGGATTTTAGTGACATTTTCAATTTGAAAATTTCCAACCTGTGCAGGAAAACCACCAAAAAAGTTTAGACAATTTTGTTTTCGCTGCATAGACATCGGCGCCCAACGATTACACGATTGGGTTGCCTGGGCCCAAGTTGATTGTGTTGGTAGGTTGAAGGGAAAGGGGGAGGGCAAGGGGGCTGTTCTGCATGGGTGCTAATTAATGAAGTGCGTTATGGATGCTCGACTGATCTTGAAAAGGCGCAGCTCGCGAGATGATCCCCAGATTCAGAAGAACGGCTAGGCTGCTTTTAAAGCCTGGTTAGTGGTTTGTGGATTCTCCGTATAACGTAAATATAATTGCTAAATCGTTGTTCATTTTGTCTACGCAAGCATGGGCACTAGATAGCCCGAAGGTGAATCAATCCGTAATGAGGATGACGTTTATCTTCCATCCATTCAGAGGGCCGGGATAACCCTGTCGTGGCCGGTGACTTGGGCTGTCCACACTAAGCGAGTCTATCCCCAAGTTTTTAGTTTTTGAGTCGTGCAATACGAGTAGATGTTGGGCTAGCGAGGAGGAAACCCAAATTCTAAGGTAAAATATTTTTAACGATAGTTATTTTGGTTGGTGAGACTAGAGCGAGATATAAAGTCAAGAATACAGTAAATAGTATCCATTTGTTAACGTTGTTAAAGAGTGGCCGTAAAAATGCATAGTGAGGACGACTCGATTTGTTTGGAATTGACTGGTTGCTGTATGAAAGCGAGTGTAACAATTGCTGGTCGCACCCCCTTCCAGCGGTTAGGCAAATTTTTATTGATCGACGCCTCTAATTAGATAGTTAAAATGTTTGTAAGGCTATCGACCGAGCTATGCACAGTTAATATAATTAATGAATGAGTTTTCATGAATTGCCAGCAACCAATTCCATCTATACAACAGCAATATAATCCTAAAAGTTTGTTCTCTTGTTTTTAAAATAAGTTTTTTAAAACTATTTATTTGCCTCGGCGTTCGGCTTAACGAAATTGAATAAAATTTGAGCTGTAGATAGTTCCGCAAATTTGTAGTTAAGTGCAAGTTATTTGAGGTCTCGATTTTGAGTATTTCTTCAGATATCGGCTGTTGAAGTTGTAGTCGTTTTGACGGAAATTTCAAATATGGCGTCTCCACTTAACCAAAATGGCGCTTTCGCTCTCACGTGCTACCAATGCTGCCAGTCATATTTTTCTCACCAGATCCATATTTCCTATTTATAAGTCATTAATACCGTAGACAGATATGGAACAAAATAGGAATAAAATACTTATTTGTTTAAAATAGATTTTTTTAAAGAAAAAAGGACAAACTTTTAGGATTATAATACAAGATTCAGCTCAATTTATAGTTTTTCTTTTTTAGGGATATGCACGAATACATCATTTGTCAACCGTGATCGCAACGTGGTAAAGTAAAAAATGAGAAATTTTCTTAATATAAATACGCAATGTTCGGCTAACACGAAACTCTCAAAACAACATAGCCAGCATTATGTTTGAATTTGAAAGATGGTTTTATTTGCTCTATGCTCAATTAGTTTTTTTTATAACGGCATACAGTACAGAATATCGGCTGCAACGAAATGGGAGACGTTTTACTCCAATGTCTGGTGAATAATAAACAAACACCAGCTTTAATACTCGATGTTTTTCATTTTTTTTTTTTGGAGGCGATCTCGATGTGGGGAGGGAAGAGAAGCGCTCTATTGGACGATCGATGTAGGCGTATAAACACACGGAAATTAGAATAGTAACGTATTCAGAACTGAAAACATCTTTCGTGAGATTTGTTAGCGAGCAAATGGTTGCTCTCCCTTTTGGGAGCAAAAATATCCTGTAGTCTAACTCGTGGAATATAAATATTGTACCGGCCCAGCCTATTGGATGGATAACTGGAACAGTATCGTGTTCGATTCCCACGACGTTTATATTTTCTAAGAAAAAACCCCGTGTTTTACAAGTACATCTATCAAGGTACAACTATTTGTTGTGTCCACTCATCATTAATGTTCATTCAGTGTGGGGCGTCCTCATGCCCTCCGAATAGGTGAACATTCTTTTGAACAATATTGAAATTCTGGACAAATATACTGTCCAAATTACAACATATGAGTTTCAATCGTAGCACATTGTTCAGACAAATGATCATTCGAATCTGCAGTTTTGGTCTCGGCGTTAAACTAGGATAGTTGGTCTTCGGCCAAAATCGCAATCTCGACCGAATCCCCCACAACGAGAAAAGAGAGCCGCAGATCAACCATCACCGATATGGATGTTAGTATGACGTTTCCATTCGTGGCCAAATCGGGGGTTGTCAGACGGATTTGGATGCCTTCAGCCTTGGGACATGATCCAGTCATGTGTGATGCACATGAGCTCCTCTAATAATAATAATAATATTACTGATGGCCTGGATGTGAACGTGATGTCTGACCATACACCACGTTACAGGGGGTTTCTCTCTTTCGAATACTGGTTTCTAGTTTGGGAGGCGAGCGAAAGGGGTTGTCGACGGACAGTGCGACCCCGCCCCCGCAAGTTTTCGAAAGGTCAAGTCTCGCAGGATGAATGAATCAATCGCTATTTTTTTTTAGATCTGTGTCACCTCTTGTTCCTGCGATGGCGAGCACGGAAAGGCTGGCGCACTTTTAAAACCAAATTCGTTATGAGTAGTTCGTGAGTGTTGACAGTTCCGATTTATGAGCCACTGGGGTAGTTACTGTGGGTGGAGCTCGCGATGGCTCAGCGAAGGGAGCTGCTGCGTGCTCGGTTTGTTTGTTCGACGTACACAAGTTCTGTAAATAACGTCTAAATACGTCGCCTAACTATTTTTCTCGTCGAGATTGTTCTGACGTATAAATTTAATTTTTCCGATTCCTCTAGGGCTGTGTTGAAAACTGGATTGAAAAGATACGTTTTTAAACGATGCCTTCCATGAGGGACTATTATTTTATGACGTCTTTCTTGAAGGATAATTATTTTAAGACGTCTTTCTTGAAAGAGTAGAAGTGTCGAGTGGCCGAGAGCCTAGGCTCACGGCACGTTCATCTGAGATATAAAGAAATTTCCGTGAATTTGTCGATGTTGGTTCCATTTAGTTGGCAGATTATCGCCGGGCTTGCTGCTCGAGTAAATTTAATTGCGTCGCCACACGGGGTGCGCCAAACACTTGAATGGGCTGAACTTCCTGAGAAATGTACGGTGAGACCTCGAACGAAACCCACTCACTTTCCAATCTCAGAAACCGCTTTACGGAGAGCTAGCTTCATGGGAAGTGTTGGCGCGCCCCTACCGACTCACGACTTTACATTTACCGTCCTTCCAGCACCGAACACGGTGTAGAATGCGGCAATTCTGATGAAGCGAATTTCGCATTATACCAAGCACCAAAATCATCGCATACCGCGAGCCAGCCCATACACAGATTTAAAAAAACAAGAAATTAATTAGCAAAAGTATTGCATGACCTACAATGTCCAACAAGACGCATGCGGTGCCACCGGCGTGCTTGCGATCAATTGTCAGGGACGTAGGCAAAAACAATTTAAGATCTGATTTTGAGATCGAACTAATCCAGCCTTGTCTAATTTAGATTTGGGGATTGGGAGAAAATCCGCTGAAACGTGTGGAACGAATCGCAAGAATTTGAAACATTAGTGCTACTAAATAATTTTACTAAGATGGTGGAATTGCAGGACTACAATTTGAAACTCGGCAACGAAGATAGTTTGAACGTAAAATTTAACATATCTTCTCGAAGATAAATTAAGAAAAGGAAAAGTTGCGAAACACAAAAACAAACGTAAGAACTCATCCGCGACTTTCGTCATTACCCAATAAATTGAAAAACAAGGAAGTTTTTTACCGTATCTCTGGCTTTGCGAAAGTCGTGGATGAGTTCTTACGTTTGTCTTTGTGTTTCGCAACTTTTCATTTTCTTAATTTATCTTCGAGAAGATATGTTAAATTTTACGTTTAAACTATCTTCGTTGCCGAGTTTCAAATTGTAGTCCTGCAATTCCACCATCTTAGTGAATACTACCAGTGAATACTTCTACTTTCTTTAAAGAATTTTATTTTGAGATTTGCAGATTCAAATGTGTTCAAATTTGTGGGCCCAACGATGACATAAAAGAATTCACACAAATAATTTGGAACGCTTGAACGTTGCTCCTTTTGAGATTGATCTCCATTTTTGGACTTGTGAGATTGATCTTAATTTTATTTAAGACTCCCTTAGAGAGAGCGTGAATGCGCGTCTTATAGGTCGGTTTTGACGGTATAAAGGATCGGCCCGTGCGATTTTTAACCTGGCAATGTTGCATTTCGCACCGCCGGAGCATTTTTGCATGGGCGTTGCAGTTTTCGACTCCTCTCTTTCTCTCGTCTGAAATTACCCGAGACCACTTGTCTTGCCCCGAGGTGGACCGCCAATTTAGATCAAGTCGCCAGATAGGCGATAGTATTTCCTTATTGAAATGGATCCACGGCTGGACCCCGTGCGGTGAGTGGTGAGCCATTAAAACCTCTCTCGTTGTTCCGTACAGGTACGGGATGATGGCCAGTCAAAGTTTAGTTTTGTGGTCGTGATTTCGAACCGCACCATCTTTATGTGTTTTATTGTGAGAAGTTCTAAAGTTTGGGTGCGCTGCATTTTCAAGAGTTCGTTCTGAAAAATAGATGTCAGGGGTGGAAGTGCGTTTGAGAGCAGTCATTCGACCTGCTCAGAGGTTAGTACTCCTGGGCTGCTATCACTTTCCTGTTAGTCTAGTGGATAGGATTGAGGGTTGCTCAACTCTATCGTTACACTGAGAATTTTAAAATATAGAAATATTTAAATTCCCATTCTTTTTTGTTTTTCTTTTGCGAATTCACACATTCTTGGACCACATTCGTGGTGTTCTTTTTATTTTTCCATTAAATGTTGCGAGCGGATCGCAATAAAAGTAGGTTCATAAAATAGCTGTGAGGAACAGATGTGAGGTAAACAATTGGTTGACTCGAGTTTTTTTTCTTCTTCTTTTATAAAATAGATGCTGTCAGTAGGGACATCGGACTCTCGGCGAGGTTGCTGAAGGCGCCACCATTGGTTTGCAGATCCGGAGACGCCAGACCAATGTGTGGAAAAGGATGAAGCGGCGCAAACTGAGCGCCCTGCTCCTGGTGGGCATGTGCACGCTCCCCGCCATCTATCTAGTCTATCTTGCCGGAAGAGATGAGGGTGAGTGACGCCTGGTGGCGCCGCGGTGAGCTATTGGTGGCAGATGGATCCTAAAAATCTGGCCTCGATAAACAACAGCAACAAGGTTGACGCTTGCAAGATTAAAATCATGATTGTATGAGATGAAGACGAACTATACGAGGGGCACATTTTCATCAGCATCCCGGGATCGAATAATCGAGAGCCCGCACTTGGATTCCAACCCGGGACCGCCGAGCAACGAAACTAAAAATTTAAATGTTCACCTCGTCGAATAATTTTTTTTTTTGTAAAAGTCTGTCTCTTGTGAATCTTTTGGGTCGAATATTCGATATGTTTCTAAAAACCTCACACAATGAAATTTTCTATAGTGATTCTCGGAAATGGCAATTTTTTCAAATGTTGCTTAGAAATTATATTTTGTAATTTGGTGCTTATGGTTTTAAAAAAATAGACTTACTTTGGAGAATATCCTGACTAGCGACAGAAGTAAAATAGCTTGAATAATGTCCAAAGTGTGCCTGTGGCTGACCGAAGCATTACCGCGAAATTGTAATTGTTTTATGGGTATTTTTTGCAGCTTCAGAAATATCGCAAGAGAACCTGACCGGCTTCTCGATGCGGGAATCCAGACTGGCCGAAAGGTTGCGAGAACTGGACGAGCAGAATTTACTTCTGCGAAAACAATTAAGGTTGGTGGCACTCGATAAATGAAAAATAAATTAAGTCACTCCCGCATGTGCCAACTCTTTCAAGTGTCTGATCTGGGTTTGTTTCTCTTTGTGCAGTACTTCACAAAATCAGCTTATGAGTTTTATGTCTGATGGCAATAACAATGACTCCGCGGATTCCTATAATGTCCGCGAAGAACAGTCTCAGCAGGGATGTGCCAATAAGGTAAGTATCCTACGAGATTCAAGCATATTTATCGACTGCTGTTAAAATTACCGTAATTTGAATAAAAAACACCATTACGTCTTAACGCCTATGGCGTATCTGTGGACGAGATCACAATCATCATATCATCTTTCCTAACTTGAGAATTTTTTTTATTTAAAACAATTGAATTTATTAATCTTTTTTAAAAAAAATGATAATAATATTTAAAATGGAGCAGTCATTTTTGAATGTCGTTCTATTTTTTGTTAACTAAATATAATTTTCTTTCCTTCATGTTCTTTCCCGCAGGAGCCCGAGGTTCCTAAATGCGAAGTGATACACGTTGCCATTGTGTGTGCCGGATACAACTCTAGTCGTAGTGTAGTAACTCTGGTCAAAAGCGTACTCTTCTATCGCCGCAACCCCCTCCACTTCCATTTCATCTCGGACTCGATCGCGCAGCTCATTCTGCAGACCCTGTTCAACACGTGGATGGTGCCAGCCGGTAGGTCCAAACTCTCGCTTTTTCCTATCTAAAAGAGCATTATAAATTGTTTTGCAGTCTCACAAAATTCAAGTACAAAATGGGCGGTGGTCCGGCAACCGGAGAATGTACGGACCACCAAATCCCGGTGCCGTTTTATGTGACTGAGAGCTACGAATCTAGTTGCCCTCTTTCATGGGCGTGTGCGATGTGCTCTCGCTCGAAATATCTATTTCTAAAAAAAAAGTTGGTTTAGAATTTAAAATGTGAGAAATTAAATTAGACCGTGGCGAACGACCACGACCTTTTGGGACAAGGTTGTTTAATGCTGCTAAGCCGCTGGTGGTCCCCAGCTTGACTAGTTTACAAATTCTATGCCGGAAACACCTGAATTAATCGCAACTACCTTCCTGTATTTATTTTAGTGGATGTCAGTTTCTACCTGACTGATAATATTCAGAGCGAGGTGTCCTGGATCCCCAACAAGCACTATTCGGGGGTGTTCGGCCTAATGAAGCTGACCCTGCCCAAGACGTTGCCCGACACGCTGCAACAGGTCATCGTGTTGGACACTGACGTCACGTTTGCCACCGACATCTCGGAACTGTGGAAGATTTTCCGAACATTCAGTGGAAAACAGGTACGCTTCTAGCTAAAAATGTCTTTCGTTTCAGTTTGTCTAACAAACAATCTTTTTTTAAAAAATGACGTTTAATTAACTGATAAGCTCGCAAAATAACTCTTTAATGCGGTTGATAGTTATGTTGCTCATTGTTGTTTGTAGGCAATGGGATTGGTCGAGAATCAGAGTGATTGGTATCTGGGTAAATTGTGGAAGAACCATCGACCTTGGCCAGCAATGGTGAGTCAACTATTTTTAGGAACACAATTTCTATTCCAAAGATCAGCGATATTCGGAGTTCCAAGCGTGTTCATCCGTACTGTTTTTTGTGTATTTTGGTTGTTTGTATTTGACGGTGATCCAATGTGACACCTAATTGAGTATTTTTTAAATATACTCTGTATTAGGAAGCACACATACCGAAATTTCAAAATTACTATTAACGTGTTTGAAGGCATTTTTGAGCAAAATTGAGCTTGGTTTTAGAACACGGGAACGTGCCACTTCAATGTGTGGTGGACATGCAGACATGCATTATCTAAATACAAGTTATTTGATCGACAAATTCCGTCTTCTGTCCCATGATAATTTTTCCAAGTCGATATTTAATGATTTTGGTTGACGGTTTGGTTGGAGGTGTCCCCAGCTCATTTTTGTTTTGTGTCTTGTTCAGGGTCGCGGGTTCAACACTGGTGTAATTTTACTCGACCTCCAGAAACTGCGCAATATTAATTGGATGCAGTTGTGGAGGATGATCGCTGAGAAGGAGCTGGTCAGCATGCTGAGCACACAGCTTGCCGATCAGGTAAGTGATCCAAGTTGTAAGTGACCAAAAGAAACATTGTATACGGAATGTCAACAGCGTCACTCGTATCGCTTCATGAAAAAGTTAAAAACATACCGAATAAAGTTCACAAATGTTCTCAATTTTTTTCTCCTTTAGGATATATTTAATGCCGTCCTTAAACAAAATCCTCATCTTATACTTCATCTGCCGTGCCAATGGAACGTCCAGCTTAGCGATAATACTCGAAGCGAACTTTGTTATAGCGAAGTCACAGATCTGAAGGTAAGCGCTCGCGTTGGCAAATTTTGCAATCTGCGTAGATCGTCAGAAATATTTGCGCTAGAGGCATCTTTGAAGGATTAACTTCCCCGTTCTGTCTGGCCAGATCATTCACTGGAATTCTCCGAAGAAACTGAAAGTGAAGAACAAGCACGTAGAATTCTTTCGCAACCTGTACCTGACGTTCTTGGAGTACGATGGCAACCTGCTTCGTCGCGAACTGTTTGGCTGCAATAGCACGCACCAGCCACTGGTGCTCGCTCAACTGAACGCCATCGACGAGGACGACTCCTGCTACGAGTTTCGACGAGCGCAGATCGTCCAGCACCGCACCCACCTCTACTACATAGACTATGATTACGAGCCGGTAAATTTTTCTACGTTCGCAAACGTCCCGTTGCCGCTCAGTTGACCAGTTCCGGTTCAGTGTCCGGTGCTGGCTCTCTATTATTATTACTGGCGAACATGTACCTTAATTTTAATGTATTTGCTTCCTCGTTCAGAATGCAGACGGCAATGACGTGACGCTGGTGGCGCAGCTATCGATGGACCGACTGCAGATGGTCGAGGCCCTGTGCAAGCACTGGGAAGGACCCATCAGTTTTGCCCTGTACATGTCCGACGCCGAAGCCCAACAGTTCCTCAGCTACGCTCTTGACTCAGACATCTTGAAGGGTCGCAAGAACGTCGGCTACAATATCGTGTACAAGGACGGGGTAAGATGATAGGTGTCGCTAACCACTAGTTAACTTTTTTAGTGGATTTTCCGAATTGAGTTAGAATTCGTGAAATGTTCTCAGTGCGCACTCCACATCGCCTGATCCGAACCACCATTATTGATTTGTGTTCGTTTATTTTTGGGGAATCGTAGCAATTTTATCCGGTCAACTTTCTCCGCAACGTGGCGTTGCAGCAAGTGACTACGCCCTACGTCTTTCTCACCGACATTGATTTTCTGCCCATGACCGGACTCTATGAGTACCTGAGACGGTCGATCTCAAATATGGATATGGCCACACGGAAAAAGGTATCTTAATTTTTTTAAGCCTTCAAGTTATTGTGTTATCTTGCGTATTGACACGACCGTATCACTACTCCTGAACCAGTTAGATTAGTTTCCAGCTTATATCTTTTCGCTGTTTTGTTATGGACATTGAGCGTTCTTTGCACTTTCGAACGTCCACTGGTTTACTATAATGCTTTGATTTGCAGTGGACGCTCCGTAATAATTAATTATAGAGCGATTACCTCACTTAGCGCCATCGGCCTAATGCTTTAATGACAAATAGCCTGTAATTAGGTAGTTGTGTGTCATTCAATAATATATTTGTCTTTGTGCTGCCAGGCGCTCGTCGTTCCGGCGTTCGAAACGCAACGGTATCGCTTGAAGTTTCCTCGCTCCAAAGCCGAGCTGCTTTCCATGTTGGACATGGGAACGCTCTTCACGTTCAGGTATCGAATCGGCGTCGACAACACTACTATATCGAACAATCATTGATGCTGTGATCTATTGTTTAATGACGCGTGATTTGTTCTGCCCCCACAGGTATCACGTATGGACCAAAGGTCACGCCCCAACGAATTATGCCAAGTGGAGAACTGCCACCACTCCCTATAAAGTATGATTTCTTTCTTATTACACAGTGTACATAGATACTTAGCATTACTCAATTACATCATCAATTAGGAAAGGCTGTAGGTTGCTCTCACGAAAAACTGTTTCCGTCTTCTGGGAACTTTTGTAGTTTCTGAAAGATAAATTGTTTTGAAGTGACTCGGAAACACACAAATAATGTTGTTATTCCTAGTCAGTCTAGCTTTTACCCATATATATCGTGGAGTTTTCTTAATAGCTACAGCTAAACACGCAAACTACTGGTTGAAAATGAAGAAATATAGAGATAATTCTACCACAAAACGTCGTCGTTTCCCCGTTTCGTTTCCTGGTTGTTCCCTTTATTTTATTTACTGGTTCACAATACGGTTAATTTCAATTTTTACGATTCCAAACCCAACACAAAGCATTTTGCATATGTTGATTCAGATGCAACAGAAGATGACTAGTGTTAGCCACTTCAAATAACCTCTAATCATTTGAATGTGCGATTACTGAAGTAGTCTCCTTTATCTATATACTGGATTAATTTGTCCGTGTTCGCACGTCTAGGTCAATTGGGAATCTGACTTTGAGCCGTACGTCGTCGTGAGGAGAGACGTCCCAGAGTACGATCGCAGATTCGTCGGCTTCGGTTGGAACAAAGTCTCCCATAGCATGGAGCTGTATGCACAAGGGTGCGTTTATATGTTTTTTTATGGATGCTCGAACAACACTTTCGTATAAATTCGTTATCTCTATCTACAAGTTGCAAATCTTATCTGTCGTAACTATTGGCAATCGGTACTTGCACTCGGGTGTTGCGGGCGGCCGAGCTGCAATCAGTGCTTGTAAGATGAGTTTATTTAAAATTCTCATTCGAGTTACGTCACAGGAGTTGTGTAGTGTTTTCGTTTCCGATGTTTCAATTGTTGATCTTAAAACCGGATCTATCTTGGTCCATCTATCTGAGGATGAACAGAGGGTCGCCCGTTAGCGCCAAATTATTATTTGACTGCATTTCGAGCTCATACGGATTTTCCGGGAGAAGTTGGTGACACTACAAATGCTGGAGATTGAAAACTGACTGTGGCTCGGCGGTCCCGGGTTCGATTCCCGGCCGAGGGCTCTCTGTTATTCGATCTCTGGGTACTGGTGAAGATGTGCTCCTCGCCACCAATAGTCACAGATCCTGTAGTACAGTGACTATAGTGACTTGAGGAAAAAAGGAATATACTTACTAATAAAGGCGCAATAATATTTAAGATATTTTATTAACGATAGCTTGTCGTGGTTGCTTGCATTTCTCAAGAACATGGTGTCTCGTTCCTTTTCAGATACGAGTTTGTGGTTCTTCCTAATGCCTTCATTATACATATGCCACATGCCCCGAGCTTTGACATTGCCAAATTCCGTTCCAGTCCACAATACAGGAAGTAAGTGCTGACCACTTTCAGAACGTAATTATAGTTGGTAGACTCTGGCCATTGGATCAGTGCTCTGACCTGCACGTTTCGTTTGTTTGAACCTTCACCTTGTTTTCTGTCCGCCTTTCCAGGTGCTTACAAGTTTTGAAAAACGAATTTGTGGCCGACCTCTCCCGGCACTACGGGAGCCGTTTCTCCGTCGAATCGTCCAGATAATTGAATCTCGAGTGCCCAATGCATCGTTCGCGAACGCGCCAGCCAGATATGTACATGTTTCTCTCTCTATCTCTAACTATCTCGTCTCTCAGTCATTATATAGCATCGAAAGTGCATGAAGTCATTTTAGTTGTTGTCCGGGGAGTGAAGACGTCTACGAGCGGCCATATTCTCTAATAGTGTTGACGCGGCGGAACCCCCCACTCAACTCTTTTTGTTTACTGCAAGGTGTCGCCGCCGCCCATGTATAGCTGTAGCCATAATGCCACGACCAGGTGCCAGAGATCAGAGAAACTCGCCCAGAACCCCGATACTCACTGCCGCATTGAAAGTATTCGCTGTCGCGGCGCTACTGTCGGCAAAAACATTTTATTTATGACCAATTTTAATTATTTAAATTTAATATTGCAATGTGATGATATCCATTGTTTTATTATAATTACGATTACTTTTTTAATTTAGTTAGAAACTGAACTTGCAACGAAACTGTACCAGCGTCTGAATAATTTTCTTAAGTACTGTATATATTTTCAAATATTTTTTTACGTTGTCTGAACTTGTAGGGATTGGTTAGTTTCATGAAAATTATTAGCCATGAAAGAAACAGTTGAATAAAATTATACTCGTAGGATCAAGATTGTGGCGAACCTGTTCTCGCCGACCGTAGCGCCTCCCAGCAACGGCAATACTTTGAACCAGGTCACGGGAGTATTTATATATACATTAATATAAATACCAGCATTCCAAATCGGTGAGCGCATTATACAAACATTCGTCCGGGTGTGCCGACACCGCAAGCGGTGCGACCCCAATATATATATACACATGATCGAGGTATCTTTTTTTTTTATTATTATCATCGTCACAATTATTCGAAATTCTGTGAGTGTGTTTGTGTGCGACGGGTTCATAGATTTTTAACCCACGTTGGCAGCTTGTCCAGTAATCAACTACATACATGTATAGTACATGTACATATATATAAATATACACACACACACACACAGACACCACAATTTATAAAAGAGTGTGAAAGCACGAAAAAGCGAAACGAACCAATTGTGATTTAAGCAGTAAACAAATTGAAACTAGAATTAATTTTAAAGTTTTAAAAATGATTTTTTAAATTATCTTTAAAAGAAATTAGCAAGCCAGTAGATACTGTATATTGCAATCATCCATTGTCCATCGCAATCTCATTTATCCCTCCCCAAAAAAAAACCTCACTGTGGCCATTTTTTCACCTGTTCACCGTGTTGCGTAACAACGATCCTGGCGGTGGTCACTCGCAGTTTGTCGGATATTGATTCACTTGCCATTGGGATTCGTTCGAATTTCTGCCACCAGGATCGTCGCTTGGCGCTTCGGGTCTACATTCACTGTTGATATTTCCTACCTGCCATTTTTTCATTCGCCCTCGTAGAATATAGTTGCCAACTATAACCCCCATCTTAAGAATACTCTTTTTATTTTATTTTTAAGTTGCAATACTTCCTGTGATTTGTGTGGCTCATTTTATGTGGTTTATTCTGTTTCGTTTATTTTTATTCTTTTTTTGAGATAAACACACAATAAAAGCGCAATTGTTTGTAATCCTGTGTCCGCGGCAAAGCAGCCCGTCCCCCGCCATATAGATACTTCCTAGTTAATGACACACACTGCTGTAATTGTGAGATAAAACGAAATACCTAAGCTATATTACAAGAAATGATGATGATATTTAAGAAATGTTTTACACCTGCACTTTTTTGTTTTAGCCACAAGGGATCTGTTAGATTTAATATTCGTATTAAAAGCGACAGTATATTATAAGATGGAGTTGTCGCACTTATTTCTGATCTTTACTTCATTCATTGTTGTATCGGGAATCGAGTAATTTTTCAGATTGATTTCCGTCCTGGCTGTAATTGTAAACAATTAAATATCCAGTCACCACAATCAACATATACATTTTCGTGTCTCCCGGATAATGAATATTTAAATTTGAAATGCGCTTAAATATGATTAGGTTGCGAACAGCATTCAGAGAAATTCGGACGCACTATCAAATGAAGTATTTGCTATTCAAAGTTTGATTTTAAATATAGATTAGGAACGCTATCGCTTAAAGAAAAAGTAACTTGATAAATAAGTAATCATTGGAGAATTTTTTATAAAACTGTTGAGAGTTGAACTGGTAGTGTTTTCCGCCCCAAAGTCCTCCAGAGTGCGACCAGGTAATTTTGCATAACCTAGGCCACAGAATAAGTAGATCTAATGACAACCCTAGGGTACAATAAAAATATTTTATTTAAGCAAAATCCTTCTAATTGGTTCGTTATTGGACCATTTTCTTCAATAGTGTGAGTGGGGAAGGAAGTTCCGAGAAAAAAACTAATCGTTCGGTTCACAGTAGATAAGAATTTCTTCGAACTACCCTCGTCTGCGTTTCGCCATTCAGCCACCAGGCGGCAGTCAATGTCTCAATGGCGCTATCCACCATCAGCACTTCACCTGCAAAATATACTGTTGCCGAGAAATTTTTATATGTTGTTCGTCAGCTCGCAAAGACCATTGACCAGCTCCTCTTCAACCAGCGTGTGTGACATGTTATATAGTGACGAATTAATACATAATCTCACCTAATCGAACCGGCCACCGATTCCTGCAATTGACTTTTGACAGTAGTCAACAGTATCGCGATTCGCGCGCGGTTTTCAGCGAGAGTGTGTTCTAAGGGGGAGACCCACACAGCTGATTCTCTTTAAAGGGAAACCAGACAAAGACAAGCATCTGAAAACAGCTCCCAGAGAGAGGAAATTTCGCAATGACGAGTCCAAAGGCAGTGGTGAGTATTGACGCAATGTCTTATTTAAAAATATATATATTTTTGGTCCTAAGGGGGGTTGGAACTGACGCGCGCAGTTGTTGTTCTCGCGCGGCAATTACGTCAAATTCCTTTGTCTCCATTTGTATGCGCGGCGCACACATATATATCTATAAGGTGTGACGTCACGGAGCTCGATGTAAACAAACTGACATGTGCCGTGATCTGCAGTACATGGACTTGCACCGAGATGACCTTGGGTAGTCCAGCTTTTCGGTTCGTCGTTCAGCGAAATCTGTTATTTTGTGAGGACGTTGGTGGTTGGGGTTGTTGTAGTCGTAATAAATAATTGGGGAAGGTGTAGGTTGCAGGAGGAAAATTTTAGTCTTTCAAATTTGATTCTTAAAATCAAATGACGTCATCTGCGCATGCGCACAATCCCCAATTCCACTCATTCTGTTTTGTGCGCATGCGCAGATAACGTTATTTGAGGATTTGTAAGACCAAAATGCACCACCTAAGGACTGTCAAAACCAGTCGTTAAATGTTGGTGACAGTATTGTTTTTTTAAGCGTCATTTACACTAGAGAATATTTCTCGTTTTGCTCCATCGAAATGTCATTGTTTTCTCCCCCAAACACGAGCCCCAGCGTGGTCTTTTTTTAAATGTTGCGTCCTCGTTAGAACAAAAACGTGAAATGCTCCAAATGCGAATTGGGACTTAAAGGAGACGGATCCATGGATCTACTAAAATGTATCGTTCAGATGACATTCGAAAATGTAAACAGTCCTCGGACTTTGGGATTTCATTCGAAAATTATTTTGCAGGATGAATAATGATGCGAGAAATTAGCTGGAAAACCGAAATATATAATTTGAGAATGATGACCTTTCCAAAGGATTACGTAAAAAAGGGTATCTCAAAATGTCAAACAAACTGACGATTGCGCTGATGTGTAATGCGAAAGTGTTGATAATGGGGAAGTGGTGCAACATTCGATAATGTCAAACGGTTCTCTGAACTCTTGGGGGCCGAGGATCAACCATCAGCTGATCTGAAGCCGATTATTTCACTATCAGAAGGGGGGAAATATTCATATTTTAATCTTGTAGACGGGGAAGCTTCAAGATTACATAACTTTTTAATAACTGGTATTGGTTTCAGGAGAGGTGTCAACTACAACGAGACTGAAATCCACACACAATCATTTTACGAAGTTCATAAGCGATCATATAAAATGTCGAGGCCAACTGTACCGCATTGCAACGAATGCGAGATCCAAAATGAGGATGTTGTTTCCACAACGTCGTTGTCCACACACACACGACAAAAACACCATAATGATCTGGCGAATGTCAAATGAATAATTGGCTGGCAATAGCCAATAGGAAGGAAGCCTTTGTTAAACGGGCGAGGCGTACTTGTGAGCCATGGTTGTTTGTCGAGGAGATCCTAAAAAATCGCCCAAAAAATATCGGTCGAGATCGAATGCGGCTCATTTAGGCGAAATAAATGTTGACAAAATGTTTGGGTAAACCGCCGAACCTACTTATGGCAGACCCGTCAACATTTTTGCAGGTCTCTACAATGTGTACTTTGCGAGCACACGCTACAATGCGTGCAGATTGCTTGACAAGAGACACATGTACAGCTGGGGGCTGCATTTTGGTCATTCTCAAAATGAAAATCAACTTCGGAGCAACTTCTGAGAAAATCAGTTCTCAACTGAGGATTTCTGAAAACCTTATTTTCGTCATCACCAAGTTGATGATCAAATACTGAATTTGGCCGTAAATTCATAAAATGATTATCTTCTGCATCGATAATATCGAGCCACTCGATTATGTCGATTTTATGATCGATTCGGCGATTTTGAGTAATATCGAGGTTTTGTGCTGCCCTTTTTAAAAGCGCTTTTATATAAAAACCAACAATTAATGTTATAATTGTTAGATTCCATGATGTCATCTTGAGGCCATCTTGTGCAGTGCCAATTATAGTGAAATGCAATCTGATTCTACTTTTCAATATGTTCTAAAATCTCATTGAC
>JAQGBY010003385.1:0-19443 GCA_034698785.1 Mycogona germanica
AAGCGAGCGATGCGGGGAACCGGCAAAGTTTGTTGGACCGCATCCGACTATGCAAATAGAGGCGCCGAGCAATTTAAGGATTGTCCCCTCGGGAGTCACGTGACGACTGCCACCATTCAGTACACCTTAATGCGTGTGGCAAAACGCGCGCGCGGGGCGTGGAAAAAGTTGCCCCAGCGCACGCGCGCGCGCGCGTTGCACAGACAAAAGCACGTACTGCGTGTGCCAGGCAGCTAAGAACGTCTTACAAGGATATTTTAGAATGAAGTAGAAAATGGTGGCTATGGAAACGCAGCGGCGATCACGTACGCTACTTCAATTTTGTTCTATCAAGTTTTTGCTTTGTATCGGTATTTCATAAAGCGTTCACCGCGAACATTCACAAAACAGAATATAAATTAGACAAACAATTGCTTCAAAAAAATAACTCATGTTTTTGTCATTTTATTTTTTTCGAGAACTACCAATCATTCTTGCAAACTCTGAAACATTTGCAGGATAAGTACAAAAGCAACTATACAGTCGTGTGATGCATCGAATAAGCTGCGATTGTAATCGAGATGTTGTTTAGTTTTTGTTATTTCTGATTGATTGATTATAATGAAATTTGCGATTGCGACACTGTTTATGAAGTCATTTTTTTAAAATTTAAATTCACTGACACAACAGGAAGATTCTGTACCCCTCTCAGTGCTTAGGCACTATGTGAGAGGTCATCATATGAAGTTATCATTGTTTATGAAGTTTATCGAAAAGGGCATTATTTGTTAAATTAATAAATACACTTTAGAAAATAATGGCGTTTAATAACGTCACAAATCGTTCTGACGGAAAAAAATAAAAGGAAATTGCTATGATAAAACAAATTTCGTGTTCAATTTTTCAATTTCAAAAACTGATCCTATGTCGTGTAATAAAGGTGCAACGTAGTTGGATCTTCAAAGCACACTTTTTGGAACTTCCAAGTTTTGAGCATGGCCAACAAAAACAAGCGCACATATGACATGCACATGTAGAATAGCCCCGAAAAACCGAAAACCACATTCGCCCATTTCTACGGTGTCTCAGTGTAGTGCGCGCCCGAAAGTAGATTTAAATCTCGTAAGCTAGCTTGGAGCTCGTATAAAGTCTGCGGCGCGCTATATGGAGTGCAGTTAGCCATAATTCATCCAATGACTTTTATCTGGTGAGAGCATTTAGCGAACGAAAGAAAAGACAAAAAGGGGAGGGCAAGATGGAGGGTGAGTAGTTGGTGGTGGTGGTGGTAGGGGGGAGGGGGAGGGGGCGGAAGAAAGAAAGCGAGCGTCGTGGTGGATGGAAGAAGAAAACGGCTGAACCATGTTAATTCCGAGATTGTTAGACGGCTGTTTAGGAAATGCAGAACACGCGTGTGACTCCGCGGCGAAATGTAAAGTGGGGTAAAATGCGACGCTCGGTCGCTTATAATCAGTGGCAACCGGATTTTTAGGGTCTTTTGAATCTATTCCTCGAGTTGTGTGGCAGTCAATATCGAGCGTTTTAACTATCAGCTCAAACAACAGTCTTGTTAGGTGAAGGTAGTGATCATCATATTTTCAACTAAAAAATATACAATAGGAAGTCGGTCGATATTACAATTTTAATTTGTTTTTGGAATGACAATCTAGGTGCTATGGAATAACGGAAGATGAGAACGTTGGCATCAGTCAATTCAATGTTTTAAATGTTACTTTTTAAAAATTGTAAAAATGTTCCCGTTTAATATTTTACATTTAATTACACATGTTACTACTTGACATTATTTTGTAGTTTCCATTAAGGGGGTTTTATTATTTTATCAAACTCGATTTTATTTTTTTTAAAGTCAAAAATTTGAAATACTTTGGATATCATATTATTATATTATATCATATTATTTCAGAGTTCATTTGAGGAACACCAATTTCGTTTTCGAAATGCCTAAACATCCGGTTCATAACAATCAGTCTGCAACGCGTGCTTGTCAGATCTGGAAACACGATGCTTTTTCCTGCGCCGGAGAACAATGGTTTTTGTCTCTCTCTCTCTCTCACTCTCTCTCATTCAGTTGCTACAACTACTACTAGTCTGTCCGCCATTACTAACACGCGGCTTGACTTTTTGTGTCTAGCAGCAGGCACAGGAAGAGGGCTCGGGTGGAAGAGGAGATTTTGGTGACAACACCCCACCAACGACGACCGCGACCACGGGTTGTACGTGTTGTAGGCGCGCGTGTGTCGCAAGGGGAAGAAAAAAAGTCAGCAGCGGTGCCCAATAGGGGAAACAACGTTGTCGCGCCGGCCGCCATTCGTTCTAAATTTTGGCACCCAACGAGTCTAGCCCTTTTCCTTTGTTGCAGTTCTGATGCTTAATTATTTCGCTTGCAAAACAGTCGCAGTTTCCGTAAAGAAACAGACTTTTCGCTAGATATAAAAACTAAAAAAAAATTGTTTTGAATTAGTTGAAAATAAATCTAGCTGTCAGTTTTTACATACACTTATGTCTCGTGTGTTCATGAAAATGGAGCATTTCACTAAGTAAAAACACTAAAACACTGGGATGCCCTGGCACAGGCAGTGTGCCAATGCAATTTTCTAGGATGAAAACTGGTGTCTGCTGTCAGATAAATAGTCTGGCATCCCTGGCTGGCAAACTACACGTAGACTCCTTACGATTGTAGAGTATATCAAAAGCGAATTTTATCGTCGCATCTCTCAAAAATAGATGTACATTTCAGAGTTTCATATGCATATATCAGTTGTTTAGTTAGGACTTTGTTTGTGGTAGACTCTCTCACACTCGTCTAGTTTATTGTGTCTATGTAACTGAACGCCTAGATCTTGCTTCCACCAGACAGGCGAATTTAATGGCGGAAGAGGTTGGTTGCGTTGACACTCTGCATTTCAAAAACATGAGAATGACTATGGGCTGTTTGTATTTTGCATGTTGGTGTTGTCAGGTGGTCAGAGAAAATGTTTAGGACTTGGCAGTGAGCCGTTTGCAATAGTTGAACTTTTCCTAAGTTGATATTATCACTGTTTCAAGCCTACATCTGTTTAGTGATGAAAATGCCCATATTGTTGATTTCAAATGAAAATGAAAGTTATGTTGTCACACTGAGGAATAATGGTAGAAGCTTGCAGCGCCATCTCTAGATTATGCGAGGCGTCTATATGTACTCTCGCCCGAATGATGGTGGCGCGGGTTGCCTATTGTTTTGTGCTTATTCGCCTTTGTTTGGTGGTCGTGTGAGGATAACAAATGGCAATTGTCTTTTCCTAATGCTTTGTGTTGGACAAAATTCGATAAAGTTACCGCACACCCAAATTGTCACTGAATGGAATCACGTATTGCCTAGACGTGCTAGTTCAGTCTATATGCAACCAGAGTAGTGTTTCTTGTCACAGTTAATCTATACTCTTGACGAGACGAGACCATGTCAACCTTATTTCTAACTGAATCTTAGACAAGACAGGATGAAACCAGATTTCGTCCATTTGTCGTATTGTCATGATGTCTAAATATTTCCAAGCAAGGAAATTAAATCTCGGACTCTTTACTTTGTAAGATTTGGCCGCATTTTTACATTATCTTGTTAAACAGGCTGCTGGTAACTGCTTCCACATTCGGAGGTCGAACCAAAAATTAACCTACACATTGATCTAAACTGTTAGTCTCCCAGTCAGATATGGTGGGAAATTATTTTTAAATTAAAAAATAACATTCATTTTTAATTGTGCTTTTAAAGATTCGAATGTTTTGCACAGAAGTGCATATCTATACAGGCGTATTTGCGCACATGAAAAACACACGTAGACAAATGTGTCTATTGACGTTATGAATTCCGGATATGATTAACGGGCATTAATAAAAAATGATATACCTGTAGTAACTGTTGACATCATTATCGACAGTTCTCCAAATCACCTAACCATTACAGCTGCAACAATTCAATCGATTCCCTGGAACACCGCAATCTGTCGTACGTTCAGACCACACAAAGTAGGGAATGCCCCACGTATCCGATTGCTTCGAAATCTGCCAGATTTTGTCGTTAATTGGGCGACAGATGCGCCGGCTCTGTCTCCGTAAATGACAGGACAAGGCGACACGGGACGGGGGTCCATCGTGACATTGGCAGCAGCAGCATGTGATGAAGAGAGAGAGAGCGTGAGCTAGAAGATTGGCAGCGGGAGAAGAGAACGTCCGCTTCATCAGCGACCCCGCTCTGAGGATCGCCAGCTCGTCGGTCTTTTGTCCCTACAATTTCTCGTAAATTTTAATGGGGACGGACGCCGCCAGTTCTTTTTTTTACCTCTGTGTGTCTCTCTCACTCTCACTGGTCGACGCAGATTCCATTAATCATCTATCTGGCGCACGGGCGAAACTGACGGACAGCGAAGAAGACCCCGTGTGCATGTATTTTACGTTGATGTTGATGGGTACAATTCTCGCTTGTTGTGTGCTGGGTGCGCGTGTGCCATAAATAATGGATGACGAGGGGATATGGTGGACGCCTATCGGACAGCAGTGTCCGTCTGTCCGCCTCATACCCGGCTGCATGAAGTGAATGAATATAATTTGTCACGAATGGCCGAAAGGCTCTCATGAGTTTGTCACAATGTTCAGATATAGGCGGACGGTGTTGGTAGCGCGGATGTTCTGGCTTAGCTGTAACAGCGTAAATCTATCGATTTTTCGGTATTTGGTAGTATGGGTTTATTATGTTTTACACATCCAATGGAATTTGTGCCCGGGACAGCGCCGGACGAGAAAAGACGAAAGAGTTGGCGATAACTTTTCTTACAATAAATAAAAATAAACTATTATTTTAAAAATGAATTAACTAGACAAACTACTATAACTACAGAGTATAACTATAACTATGGCAATTTACATTTAACAAATTTACCACATCCACAACTCCCTTATAAATATTATAAATATTATAATAATTATAAATATTAATTTTCCACAGGAGATGTGGTAAATTTGTTGGATGTGAATCGTCATCGCCATAGTTATATCGTCAGTACCCACGTTTTCTAGTTTAGTTAATTCATTTTTAAATAATAGTTTAATATTTATTGTTGTTGTTGTTCATTTATGTTGTTGTTATCGCCAACTATTTTTTGTCAGCTCTCGTCCGACGCTGTCCCGGGCACAATTTCCATTTCATTTTCCATTTTATTAATGATTATCATGTTACGTATTGGTATACATGTAATCAATCGTAAGTAAAAGCTCTTACAATGTGAATAAAATAATGAATTTGGAAAAGCATACGTTCAATGAGTAGTGATGATCATTTTCATTCTGCCGAAGACCAACTTTTCGACTATTCACTGTCGTAATTCAATTCCAGACTGTCACTGTCATGTTCTTTCTATGTTGGCATCTGGAAAACGGCGTAGATAGATTACGCTTTGAAAAACTTCCAAATTGATGAAAATACGAGTAGGGCCAGCGACGAATTTGGAACGTCTGCCCACGTACGCAGCCCTTGCCCGTCAATGCGATCCCTATAGTAGTACACCCGCGTAGGAAGTTTAGAGAGGTTCTGCCAACACGGTCCCCGAAATTAGTTCCAATCAGAAGCGTGAGTCATCGCTATATGGAAACGACGGGCGCGTTCTTTCCTTTGCCCATACAGATAGATCCGCTAATCTGCCACACGGACCGCTACATGCATCCATCAATGTCCTTTCCATCTCTCTCTGCTTCTCTCTCGCCGTCACTATATTCCGCCAACATTTGTATTTCGGGTTCGACCATTTGTGAAAGCAGTTAGGATATAGGGTGCAAGGATTCCGATCGTCTGGTCCCACGTCTGATACGTGATGATAGTAGCCAATGTCGGATCGTCCTTCGTGGTCATCATAAGCATTCTTTATTAAAAATACTAACACATGCTTGTTTGGTTGCTACTCTGTGTGCTGCCAAATAATTAAAATATACCGAACTGCAAACAAATATACATGTGTAATCATTATACTGTGAATTAAATTGATTCGAAATTGGTTTGCAACTGGTTGGAACCCAGAATCATTTGCTTAATTAATATAGCCGATCTCTCATCGACACGTAGCGAGCATCCATGACCTAGCAATTAATTGCGCTCTTCATTGTGCCAAATATATATATATTAATATCTAACACAAAAGTGCAGAAGCACGCCGAGACGATTATCAAAATAAATTAATCAATTGACTATTGCAATGTCATAACGGTCTTTTTGCCACTGAGTAACTGACGAATTACATTGCCTCCCTGTCTGGCGTTTTTCAGTAAACTAAAGTTTATTGTCGTTAAATCAAAAATATATTCTGTATCGAGGATTTTTGTCAGATTTTATTAAAGATAAACCAACTTCCCTTTCGATTTGGAATATATATTTTCAATCATATTTTGATAAATTAGTTTACTGAGGCCTCATGTCTCTGTAACATCGGAAAACAGTGTCGTAATGAATTCGAACGAAAAATAATGATAAAGTGTATAAAATAGACTGCTCTATTGTGTGTCGTCGTGGCTTGATATAGCGTAACGTTCGACCACTTACACCATTCGTAACAAAGTCTTTCAGAAAAGACAAGCACACCTTTTTGTTTTTCTACAGCTACATGGCGATCGACCGTAGTCGTCTCTAATCATTTTATCATCCCCCATAATTAGATTCACTCTGTAAAGCAATTACGGCGAATTTCGTTTCGACGCTGCCCAAATTAGTCGGAAAAAGTTCATCAAATCATTGTCATTCCACGGGCGTTCGTGTGTCGCTTTCTTTCTCTGTCCGACCAACGGTTGTTTGTCAGTCCCGACACCGGTAGCCGAGAAAATTAGGTTAACCGTGGCGTAACCTCGTGTCACGAACAAGGAAAAAGAGCGAAAAAGAGCCAGCGAATAAATCCCGTTGACCCAAGGTAGACGATGTGGTATTATTCAATTTGTCGCCGAGTCTGCTATATCCACTTGCAATGTTTACATTAAGTCGATGTGCACGACGACAGAAAAGGAGTAATGCTGCCCATTATGAGTGGTTGGCCGAAATCGCGACTGTCGTCCTCCTTAAATGAAAAACTATTAGGATTTTCATCGTAAATGGGCAGTGTCCAATAAAAGTCATATCAGCAATTTCTGCTGACAAAACATTTGATTTGATTGCATGTTGTATTCACGGGGACTAGGACACTTGAAAAACTATTTTTACGAATTTGAAAGAAAGGCAAGAGTTTATTATCCGGATAACGTGGACAATGTAAGCACTTTGTACATAATGTTATTTTTAATTATTCACTCAAAATTGAAAACTGCGTTGGCTCAATGACTAGTTTACTTTTATTTTTTAATGCATGACTGTAGTACAATTATAAATCTAGAGTTTTAATGTGCAGTACATCAATGTAAGTTTCAGGTTACTGCGAGTCGAGAAAAGTAAAAAAAAAAAACTAAATCTCACATCGATTTATGTGTCAACTTTCTAAAAATGTAGCTTGTGTTGCCGAGTCATCGTTTCAGACATTTGAAATTCACCGCGTGAGAACAAATATGTTTTCTACTGAGCACTAACGGTAACTATAAGGCCAATTTCAGTGAGGACCCGACCGGAATTTTTACGTATTTTCTTGCACGGTCATTATTATTAAAAAAATCCACGCCGTTATTGCCTTTAACACGTACGCTCGAGCGGAAGCTTGTTTTTTTTTCTTCCGTAGTGTTCGCGAGTTGAATCTCGCGGATAAAATTGCAATTTCCGTAGCCATATCCACTCAGGTGTGATGTGGGCCCTCTTTTTCGGTAGACATGGCTGCTCACGCTACATCGAGTTTCTTTCGAGCTCGTAGCTAAACCGAAAATGAAAATGAGAGAAAAGAAAACGTTTGCGAAAACGAAGCTAATAATGTACGTGACATCGTTTGAGGGGGGAGGGGGGCGAAGTCTCACGAATTAATAATGACCTCGTCCTCACCGTTTATGGGGGAAGGGGAAAGGAGAGAACTGTTAGATGAAGGCAATTGAAATACACTGTATACTCCTGTACTTTTGTAGACGTGGCGTGATCATACGTTGAAATCGATTACGGCTGACAACACCCTATTCTAAAAGCTAAATGCGAGAATCGCTATTGTCACTTTGTCACTTCATAAGTAGAATTTGCCTGGGCTTAGAAAACGCGGTTCCAACTGTGTGTCGTGGAGTGCAGGGTACATTGAATGTGAAAAAAATATATGTCGGGTTTGCATTACTGGTGTTTTCGGCAACGGAACTACAGTTAATTTGTTGCAAATCTTTGTGGTACCAGCACCCAATATAAACTAAATTGCCCTAGAAAATCACGAAGTTGTTCGAAAGTTACCTAAAAGAATGAGTTCTTTGAAAAGTACTTGAAAAAAATGGCATGGAATAAAATAATTCCTTGCAAACGAGTTCCGACACGTTTTTAAGAAAGCTGTTATGTCTTCAAGTAAACGTATTTAACCTTGCAAATATTTTATGCGCAATCTCTACTCATTTATTCAATAATAAAGTATTTGGATCCTCTTAAATATGCCTCACTTAAAATTTCCAAGTGGTCAGACCAGTGTAAAAATGCGTGTAAGTTATCAATACTCTGTATAACATACTGTACAGTATTAAAAGCTTCAGTGAACAGAGCGTAACACATTACGATCCAACGTATAGAGATATACGATTATCTGTGATTCGTCCGTAAAAAAATGAATACAATAGAAATATTCCTAAACAACTTCCTCCTCCATTCAGAAATTGAAGCCAAAAAGCTGAAACAATCTCCGGCATCCACATGTGCTATCAATTTTTAATGGTTGGAGCATGCGCGGTTTTCTCAATAGCATCCTGGTTTAGCCATAGACCCGTGTTTTACGTGCATTGTTTTTGGACAAGTGCATACATGCATGTATATACTGTACGTGCGTGCACGCACCAAAGCAATTTAGGTTATTTTTAGATGGACCAAGAGATCCCTCTCCCTAAAAGAAAAACTCGAAACAAAATCTGGCATGGAACGGCTGGATGTTCCCAGTTTTAATAACAACCCCCTGTTGTTCGTCGTGTATCTATAATTTCTCATTATGGAGAATCGGTGTATAGCGGCGCATCGTATAAAGGTAGTTATTGAATAAATTTAGCTCCCATGTGTAGGCCTAGCTCTCTCGAGACCCTGGGCCCCCTCCATCGAAATTTCATGGCGTGTCCCAGATCCTCAGAGCGCGCGTCATGGCTAGTCATGGTCATGTATAGTCGATACGAACTCTTAACTGTGTAGGCGTTTCTAGAGCTTTATGCTTTAAGTTACATCGGGTACGAAATGTGGCACCGGTTACACATTTATATTCATGTATTCTTTCATATTCTACACATGTCTTCTCTATGTGAACATTATCTAAAAAAAATCGGCTGAGTTCCATTTCAAAGTCGCGTAGTCGCTACAGCACTAAACGGAATGACATTAAATTTGCACCTCCCAAACTCAATAGCCTGACGCGAGATTACATAACCTATGACCTAAAGTACTTTTGAATATGGACATTAATAATTTAAACGGGGGTTCTTGAGGCTATCCTTCCTTTATCGAATATCTCTAAACTCAAATTGACCTTTATCAGAGTCAGAATCTCGATTGCAATGGGTGTCATTTTTTTACTCAATCAATTGTAGTCAACCCCACTACAGGGGTTACGTACCCCTCATGGTGCTTAGGCACTATGCCAGGGGCACGACCAGTACCCCGGGCCCACGCCGGGAATTGAACCCGGAGCCGCCGAGTCACAGTCAGCATTTCATACTACCGGATATTGACACCTACATAATCGGCACCTTGAGGCAAAGCGGTTTTAAAGATAGGCTCGCTAGGTAGTGTTTGAACAGAATGGTTGCGTCGGTAGGATTATTACATTGTGCATATTTTTAGAGCGCGATACATTTTCAATGTTTGTCCCTTCTCATTGGTTGGAAAGGGAAGTGTCATTACAACGATGCTACAGTTTCTGACATTCTCTGCTGGCAGGTGGTGATAATGTGACTGCACGAATTTATGTCTCCGCTTTTGAGATATACATGTACATCTGCCTGCAAAATTTACAATAGAAAAACCTCTGTTGAGTAAAAAAAAAAGAAGAAAAAGTTTGTGACACTACTTTCTAACAAGCACGCAAAAGTAGTCTGCCCGAGCGCCTTCTATTAGAGTCAAAATTATTCATCTCTGATAAAATGCAGTCGGAGTATTGTGTCAAAAGCGGGTAACGAACTGTTAATCATCATCATTTGCATGCGTTTACGTCTTGAGATTTTTGCGAGACTTGTCGCAATGGAAGGCGCGAGAGCGTCGCAGCGATTTTGCTGGCGCGCCGCGCACGCATAATAATTGCACGTTTAGTATATGTACGGATGTTTTATGGGTTTCCATCACAATTTTCGTCGTATTCGTGTGTGCACATGTACACGTACAGTCGCTGGTGTGGATGTATATTTTTGTGACTGGGTCCGGGGGACATGCAGATGAGTTTGTGGGGGGAAAAGCGAGAAAACGACACGCAGTCACAGGACTGTTTTGCATATCCCCTTGAGACCTGCGACAGTAAGCCGACAAACTACACAATATGGAATAACGATCTGTACCGCGAATTTGAAATTGTGAGCCCTAGAGAAGCGAGCGTCTCAAGGAGCTCCAACAATTTTGATACATTGACCAAACTAGCGAACAGACACGAAATTTGCAAAACTTAACCTACCGGGTTCTTCAGGGTTCTTCTTTTTATGAAATTTTAGTGCAATTTTCACTTGAACCCGGATTTGAACCATTGCTGCTGATCAGCACGTTGAAACATCTGCAACATGAATCATCATCCGTGGCCACATTAACAACCGCGACTAATTAAACAGAAAACATTAGATCAAGAACATTAAGTTCGATCGTATTGTACTATTATTGACAACATTTAAAATACAGGTGTGAGTAGCATTGTTTCACGCCATTTCATAATTTTTCGCATAAATAAGGAATGACATTTAATTCTATTTCAACAAATATTTAAACTTAAATTGCAAAATAAAACTACGAAGAATATCATCCATAGGAATGGAAAAATGTATTTACTCTTTACCCCGACATCATTAGTCAGAATTATAATTTCTCCGATAATTGTTTTTAAATTTTCTTCACAATCAATTCAGTGAAATGTTTCAAGAAATATCAAATGCCAATGGCAAACAAGAATTTATGGTATTTTGAAAACTAACACTGGCTATTTTATCCTCTTTCTTAGCGTTAATTGACTATTGGCGCATGCGTCAAAAAGAGAATCTTTTTGTTTTTGCTGTCACGTCTTACTAACTAACAATAGTTCTCAGGACGATATCCACAGTAACTTCTCATGCCTGCATGCGTAAATATGTGACTGTTTTCTGTTGAAAGGTGGGGAGGGGGGAGAATGGCAATGGGGGAAAATGTGAGACTGTGCACGCCCCAATTTTTCATTTTATCTTTCCTACGGATTTCACTAGAATTCAATTACCCATATACGGAGTCTGTATATACGAATATGAATGAACGGGACAGAACCGTGTAAAATCGACGACGATCTGGCGAATAAAATACTTTGAAAATACATCACCCTTATTCCTTCGTAAACCTGCAGGCGTAATTACAATAACGTTTTTGGGAGGGGCCTAATTCTTGGAATCTTAATTCAAAGTACCCGGAATGGACCTCCCCTTCTAATGCCTTCCAATCCCTCTTTTTTGATTTTCCTTGATTTGTCATTATTCGGAATTGCCTGGAAAATACTTGCCTCTCCTGAAAACTGTTTCTGTGAACAAGATTACGTCTATATATTACATTTCTTGTACAGTAGAGATACACATTGGATTCATCAATTTGTTGTTTTTTTTCCGAGTAATTTCGTTATTTTGAAAAAGAGATACCGCCAACACATGTTGGCGGTTACGGTATTAATTAATTCAACTCGGTTCCCTGAATCCAATCTGAATTTTTTAACTTCATCCTATGACTGCTCGATGCTCGTTCCAATGTAACGATCCGATTATCGTTCTGATGATAACGATTGAATAGATGGGTTTAACGGAGTCATGCAGAGGATGTCCCATTTGCAAAGTTTTACTTCTAAATTACACTAGCCAATGCCAATCTAAGTAAGACTATGGGGTTGAACTGCCAGGCAATTCTAGTTGGTGTTGTTGCTCTTTACAAATTTAACAGTTGGCTGCGTTCACAGCACAAATGGTACATAAAAAATCGTCTAGCTCATTAAATTGTGTCTGAGAATCGATATAACCAACAGCTTAACATTTGGTCTGATATGCCTGTGTTCATTATGGGGCTCAAAACATTTTGTACTTCCTAAAGCATTACATTAAAGTTAACACTAAGTGGCAAGACGGAAGTTACAATGAAAGGACACACGGTTGTATTGTTACTTGCTCTTAAGAAGAAGGAAGGAAAGGATACACTAGCTGGTTTTTACTACATTTGGCAGATTCACAAAGTCTTTATTTCGAAGGAATCAATTTTATAATAATTGTGATTCACCTTTAGCAAAATAATTTGCTATCGTTGCAATATGAAACAAAATTTGCTCCAGAAGCTTGCCTGGAAAATAAGGATAACCGACTAAAAATATCCGAATAAAAGTTTTCCTAGTATTCGTATAAAAATAATCTAGCAGTTTTGGAATGCGCAAGTAATTCGATCATGAGTGACATTTGTCAACCTTTATTGTTTTTTTATTTTCTGGTTTCGTATTTTAAATAAGTAATATTGCGAATTAAAATAAAGTACTTTGCTGAAATAATCAGAATTGGAGGATTCGGGACGAACCGAGTGGCGTTTTTATAATAATAATTTGCTTTTATTTAATGTATCGCAATTGCCAGTTCAAATCAGAACAAAAACCAGTCGGTTTTTCTTTTCTTTCGGTGCTGTCCCGAATCCACAAATTCTGATTATTATCACCCAGACGTCCTATAAATCTTTTACATTGCTGAAGGGTTGGTTGGTTGGGTTCATTCATCCTAATATTTTGGCAATATCCATAATTAATTAAAAAATATGTTTACGTTTTAGTTCATTAATTAATAATTGTTAGTACGTTAATAACCAATTCAAATATATTGTGTTCGGAGAGTTACTTCGCTTGTCTTCAATCCAGCGCTGTCCAGGACGAGACATCCCATCAATTTGAATCAGGCGACAAACTGGTTCTCCTGTGGTCCAACCATTAGTGACAGCCACTCAGCTCCGTACAAATTGTTTACTTCTCCAGACCAATAAACCCATCCATGTTTGGGCAAGCAATGATTCCATTTATAGTGTCCGGGGATCGTCACGAGATTGTGGCTTCCCTGCTGTCTGACAGCATTGCCGTGTCTCTGTACGTGTACACGTTCGCACATATAACATTTTATTCGCCGTATAAAAGCGACATTAAATGTAGGCGAATGAACTCCCTCTTTAAAGGGATTCCTCCGAATTCGTGATCGCGACGCCTGCCTCTGATTGGTGCACGTGACCTGCCACGTCTTCGCTTTCTAGGAACGAGGAGAAAAAAAGAAATCTGTCGCATGATCGATACTGACAGTCGACAGGGAACAATTTTTGCTGTAAAATGAGAAACTCCTGTCCTGTTTCTGGCTGATGTTAGAGCGCGCGCGCGCACACCGCATATTCTGCTTGTGAACACGCACAATTTCAAAATCACTCGTCCGTACTTTAGCGAATCTCTCCCCATCCATCCCGTCCCATCCTGTTCCATCACCCCACCCCCTCCTATCCAGTAGTCGACCTACCCTCTCTCCCCATCACACGCAATGCTCTTTTTTCTCTCTTCCAAATCCTCGTCTCTGAAATGAACCGCGTGCAGAGTGTGTCAGCAGCTGTTTGAATTTCCCATTCACCTTTATTCTCCTGAGACCCCTGATCACTTAATACGTTTCATTTTTGCGGTCGCCGTAGGAACAGCAAGGCAAAAGAACGACATTCTTTCTCGCTTGATCTGTATTCAATCGTAAAAGTTTCTCGCGTAATCATTTTATCTTGACTCTTGCAATAATATCATGGCTACCGTCTTTCCTCCGGACCTGCCCAGCTGGGCTAGCACAAAAAATAAATTGATGCGGTCTTCATCATGGTGGTGACTGAAAACGGAAGGATGTTAGGTTGACGATACCTGGAACCCTGCAATTTCCTGCCCGCTATTTACTTAAAAATTTGTAGTACTTGCTTGTACTAAAACACTTAAAAAGTGCTAGAGAAATTCCAACCGAAAAGAACTTAACTTTCCTTCAAAAAACTAGAATAAGATTAAACTCTCTTTGTGTTAAAATGTTTGTTAAGGAGGTTCACCGTTGATTGTTCATCGTATAAAAATCCGGCCCTCCTGGGGGCGACCTGAAAATTTTGTCTAACCTAGGCCGCCTAGGACAGGAATCTTTAACGTCCCGATATCGTTAAAGTACGACACATGAATTTACTTCTATTTCGAAAGAAGGTGTGTGAAGGAATTTCTCTCGCCCGAAAGAATCCGAAGGTGTCGGCCGGAATCGAAACCGCGGAAATCTTTTGTGTACGTACGTACAAGGGCCTCCCAAACAACATAAGACTTTATATGTACAGTATGTGTGACGAGCAGTTTTATAAAACACCCTAATTGCCTAAAGTAAACGCGGGGGTATCTTGGTTACCCCCCTTACCCTGGACTACATTGTAAACCGAGAGATGTGAGAGGTAGCCATTTGATTACCAGTTTTGTGTGATATTGTCCGCTGCTCCCAATGTTGGGCACGCGGGAAGACAGAAACGGAATTTCCGGTTTGTGTCCGCAATGCAGGTTTCGTCGTGGAGTGGTTAGTACCCTATAATTTTGTTAAACTGTAAGTGCAAGGGTGACTAGGATTAGTGTTTAAGTAATTTTATTGTTCGCGTATATTTACTAGTATAAGGTATTTAAAGGATGCAGAAATGTTTCGGTCTAAAAAAAATATTTAGCTTACTACATCTTTGCATCTCGTGCGAAATGTAAAAATGAGTGAGGCGACAGTAATTCGAAACCACGACCATTTTCTTAGAAGAATGCCACACTATTCACACAATAATAGAGTAGAATATATTTATTCTTGCACTTTTGCGATCTCTGGTGGGCTCCTCTCAATCCTTTCGGCCACATTCAGTTGCAGTTTTGCTGGTAGAGTGGTGGCGATACGCCACCAGAAACATAAATTGATATAACACGATCCACGCCATGGTCACTGGTCAGAGGATGATTATATCAGGACAATTCTGATTGCGAGTGATCTCTATGAACCTCTAGGGTTATTTATTGATTTGTATTAAGCGTGAAATCTAAAAGTTATGGGTTGATTTTTGGTCTCTGGAGGATTCAGCGAACTTGTTCGCGCGCAACTGTGTGCGCACATACGTGACACATTCCAATTCGAGATCCGCATTTTTGTGAGCCACATGCATTCAAGCATAAGAACTTGGGATGTCTGACAATCGACTGAAAACATAATAGCTTTTTTAATCTAATCTCTACAAAAATTAGATTTTTTCTTGATTAAAAGATGGGCAGCTCTTAACATTTTCTTTCGCCCGAAGGACGACATTATATTTTGAGCCCGTCAATTGATTGTTTTTAATGGAAGTATTGATTTCCTATAATAAATTAATATCTAAAAGGAATGAAAAGAACTCTGCAGCCTATCCTGCCACATGTGATCACCGGAATAGTCTGAATACAGCTGAAGTTTTAAAAAGTTTCTCGTTTAATATAATATGAAAGGAGAAATTGTAGCTAGTCAGAAAAATCGATTGGGCAAGGTTGAGTTTCTACATTGTAATTGGGCTACCAGATGATTAGATCGAGCCAGTCTCAAGAGATGACCACAAATAAAATTATAGAACGCTCATTCTTAAGGTGGCATCAAGTACAGCATGATGGGACTCTTGAAAAATCAATTCAGCCGTCGCTAATGCGGACGCACGCACACAAGCTGCGTTCGCTTGCACACGCAGTTATTGAATTATATTTGTTGTTAAATAATTAACGAGAAAATTCATTCGTCGTCTGAATGATTATACGCCTAGTCATACGCATTTGTGTGACTGTTTTTTTATCGCTTACACATTCTGTATTTGTTAATCCGAGAGTGCATCACTGCGTGCAGGTCGGAACCCCAGAAATTGACAATCAATTTTAATAAGAAAATTCTCCTTCAATATTTGAAACGGCTAAAGCTAAAATTAAAAATTTACATCGTTCATTAAACATGGCGCCATAAGACGCTCAGTGGTTGACAATTTCAATTTCATTGTCAATCATTTTCTGCTATACCGTACATGTGAGTGCACAACGCAATAACGACCTTAATGGCACTGTTTGGTGCTCTAAGTATGCCTGAACTTTAAGGAAAGCATTTCTCATCGATTAAACTTACAGAATTATGTTAGAAGCGTGACACCGCACATAGTACCAATAATCGCCGACAGGATTGCGCCCACGTTTGCGTTAGCCTAACTTCGAAAAACTGACAAGCACCACATTGGTCAACATTTCGAGGCACATGGCTCTGGCCACAGCCGAATCATTTCACCAATGGGGTGGACGGGACAGCAGTCTGAACATTTCTCAAACGTAATGCACAACATGCACACACACACACAAAGGCAAGCCAACTTGATGGCCAATGCGGAGCAGCTATTGGACTCCACATATATCGTGACGTGCATGGTTAAATATGCAAATGTAATTCGTTTACGATTTTCAATTGCAGAACGCGGCTCGCGGCGCTGGCGCACATCTATGCAGTAGTGTATACCTACACATACAGTATATATATATATATATATATACATGTACGTAAGCGTACTCTGTACGATTGTAGGCGAATTTACTGTGCATCACCCGCCGCTCCAGCACGTCCTATGCGTACTCGTCCATATATACAGTATGTCTATAGGAGTGTCCTAATTTGATGCAAATTTCACCCCCGCTCCACTATATATGCGTAGTAAAATTAGTTAGATATGTTAATTGACAAGTTCGCCGGCGTCGCCAGAGTCGCATTGCACAGTCTGCCATACTTTCCATCACTCTCCACAACCCAACCTTCCCCCTTCACTACGCATGCGCATGAGTTTCTGGAATCGCGCAGCTGTCTGTGCAACACTCCATAGCGTTTTTATAAGAGCGTTTCTGAAAAATCTGAGGGAACAAAGTTTATGATCAATCCAGTTTGGCTTCCTGAAGTTATTCCGGGAAAAAATTGGGAGAAAATCATTACAGGCTTTAAATTGAGTCGGCCTTCGTCTGGATTAGCGAGAATACATTTTTCGTGGATTTCACACCAGACCTTTCTTGGTCTCGTCATTATGTCTCAAAGTGTAGATTGGCCCAATCTCTTCAAATCAATAAATACGTGTACATAATACAGGCGGAGCTGTGAAAATGTATATCTAAAATGGTCGAAACTGGTCAATGAGAAAACGAAAATCCTGTTTGTAACGCTATAGACCTACGAATACAGCTCATGTGGCACGGCGGTGTTTCTCCCCACCCACCAATTCTCTCCCATTCGCACACACGCGATATGGTAACAATATAGGAAATTCTTTGACACTGAGAGAGGCGCCAGTAAAGTTGACGTTTATTGACTGGATTCCAATGGCGCATAACGGGCGTTCGCTCGCCCATTCGCGGGCACACACATACACGTGGGGCCGTTCAGCCAGACCCTAGTACATCCCGTGGCAGCGCGAAATTTTGGTTATATCCAAATTGCCAGACGAGAGGATCCCCCCACTTTATTACAGTCATTAATAACTAATGCAATGGAAACATGGAACTAATATGTGTAATGAATGCCATGCCCAACTTGACGCTGGCGGTGGGGCGCTTCGCATGCTGCTTGGATCCGGTGCTGGTGCAGCCGTAGCAAGGAGATGTAGGGGTTGAGACCGGATCTGAGCTTGGTGGGTCATTCAACCATGACGTGATTTAAATTCTGTCACCGGGCATGTGATCTACCAGTTTTGAACATGGTTTTTGCAAATAATGTTCTTGGTTCAACCACTACAGTAAAAAAGGTGATATGATCGTGACGATAAAAGTTAATTGTATTGAAGTTGTGACTCGATGTCGGTTTTTTAGATTGAACTTGCTAGGTCAAATGTGCATCTCTATTCAAAAGCCATGGGCTAATGCGCTTAAATGGAAAAAATCTTCGTCGCGATAGGCAATCACACTTAGCACCAGAGTCATGCAGGATAGCCTGTACACCGGGGGAGCTTTACTGTTTGGGGTTTACAGTGCTGCCTGTGAGAAATTGTTCTATGTAATACATGTATTAAAATAGTTTATACTACGTGTACATACGCATGCATGTAGAGGCGCCAAGTTTTCGTTCTTCGAAGAACGCTGGTTCAATTCTCGGCCGAGACACCCGGAATATTTCTGGCATGTGGTCTAGTTCGCCTTCTTCTGGAATGAAGTAAAGCCATGAGACCCGTGACTGTAGGACTGTACAGCGTTAAAGATTCATACCTTGATAGGTTTTTCTTAGACCAGGCATAAATATCAGGCCGCCCTATGGGTAGTTTTAGTGCGGTAACGCTGATGGGCCTCCTTAGAAAATGGCTCTAGTACGTGTTTGCACAGGACAAGGTAGGATAGGACAAGCATGATAAAGGACAGAAGCATAAATACAATTGGAAAAAATGAATATACTGTAGATTTTCAATGTAACTATTTACCTGTACTATCAGGTTTAATTAATAGGGTAATCAGGCTATAATTAATTTTTATTATTGGTTTTTACCCCTCATCAATCCTGTCCTGAATATTTCATTCTCACATTTTCATTTTTGGTTTCTTGTTAGATGTAAAAATAGCTTTCATGTCAATTATGAAATATTTTTAATAATGCAATTGCAATAAATTGCTGCTATCTGAGGAAATAAATTTGGGTTTGTTGTCTCGAGACTGAACAAAATGCAAATGGCTTCTACCTTTCCATTTCTTGCATCTGCGATTGGTCTACTCCATCTATAAAAGCCCGGCCAAGTATCATTATGAGGGAGAGTAGGGCGATTCGATCATGTGAACACATTAAATATGACTGTATTTCCACTCGTAATGTGTTTCGTCTCAATGACCGTCATCCGTCTGTCGTGATGGACGAATTGGAATTTTTGAATTTGTCTGCCGGCTTAACTGAAACGCGGCGGATTGGAAGTTGCATGTACTCCAATGCACAGTTTGCAATAAATATTATATCGGACAATTGTTTCGTATAATTTGCCATTCATATACAGCCAGAATGAGCATGTCTGTCCACCCAAGATGTTCGGTTCGTTGAATTGGTTATATCCATTTCTTAGGAAATTTAAAAAATGTTGGTTACGTCTATTCAGAT
>JAQGBY010003386.1:0-19442 GCA_034698785.1 Mycogona germanica
CACGGTTTCGATTCCGGCAGACACCTTCGGAATTTTTCGGACGAGAGAAATTCCTTCACGCGCCTTCTTTCGGAATAAAAGTAAAAATCATGACCCGTACCTGTACGATATCGGAACGTTAAAGATCCCTTTCCTAAGCAGCCTAGGTTAGGCAAAATTTCCAGGTCGCCTTCTGGGGAGGGTTTTGAGCGGTTAAATCAAGCGATAAACCCCCTTAACATATTTTTTTACCATAAAGGCGCGCAAAAGACTGTTTGGTCTCACGAGACGCCAAGATTTATTATCCTTTTGAGTTGCAACTCTGTATAGCTACGCTTCACTAACACGAGCAGCTGTCGTTTTTGCAGATGGTGGCCTGCGTGGGGGCACTGCTGTTCCAGCAGCTGAATTGGCAACACGGTTGGCAGGTGTACCTCCAGTTTATCGTGTTCACATTTGGCGTGTTGTCGGCTCGTGTGTGGACTGCTTTGCTGGCAGTAACCCTGCTGTTGTTGCGGTGGCGGGGACTGTGTTTCGTGCTGCGCATACGACCGGTTCTGGCTTTCGTTGGATGGGGGTGAGTGCGCATGTGCGATTCAAATTAAGGATTAAGTGGTGATTTATTTTTTAGACTTTTTTTTTGTTGGCTCAGATTACTGGTGAAATTTTACTCGAGAGTTTTGAGTTTCCTATTTCATTAGGACAAACTTTTTTATTTATTTTATTCAACATCGCCACAGACACAAAATACTGAAGTTATGTTTTACGAAAGTTCGACTCTGGTGATGCAAAAAAATTACGGTACCCCACATCAAAGTTGATTTAATGGGCCCCACGTTTTATAAATTGCAAAAACAGAGTTTGTATCCAACCATCAGCATGATAACAAATGTCAATTAAACAAGATTAAATCAACAAATAAATAAAATTACTACCACTGTTGTGTTCAATTTCACTTCCATTTTACATCATCCCAACAATCCCACTAATAAGTAGACAAGCAATTGAGTAATAATAATAATAATAATAAGGTTTGCAAGCTGATAGACTAAATAATTCCCTGTAAGTGCAAGCGTCGCTACATTTACAACTTAAATGAGAATGAGAACTCAAATTCGAATTATTTTCAGTCATGCTTGGCATCATTCGATACACAGAATAATGCAAGTTTACAAGCTGCGGAATCTTTAAAGTGAAACAACATGGTCTTTAGAAAGAAAAACTTCTGATGAGCTACACTATCTAGCGGTCACGCATTGGTTATTTAGCGTGTTCCAGGGCTCACTCTATGACGTTGCTTTCTTGCAAGACGAAATTTCGACCAACACCGCTGATCGCTGCCTGACGTTAGGTTTTGACGTTAATTCACGTAATTAGTTGAGCGATCGATTATATGATAATGATACTAGTTTCTTTTTGTTGCAGGTTACCGGCGGGTCTGGTGGCCATCCTGGCTCTGATGGCGAGACGCGAGTCCGAAGTCAAGGAGAAAATAGATCCCAATTTCCAGTACGGACGGACACAGGTTATTAGTGCTTAATATTTGTGTGTTCTTGTGGCTTCAGGCCTATAACCGTCTCCGCCAGCATATCTCCTTGTGACGTCCAATTGAAGTTCCGTTTTAAGGGCCTTAACACATTACCCCTTGGATCTGTAGGCAAAAATGTTAATCACTGTATATCTACTGAGAAAGATCTGGTTAGCGGTGTTGCACATTTTTGGTGCCCGACTTTGGTCCTGGTCTAGGAGCATTTTGTTTCTGATAGTTGTTAAGTTTTTTAAATGAGAATATAAATTATGATGGAATGTTGGACGCAAACTCAAAACCGGCGACGAAATCGTAAAAATAAACTCGTACAGATTAAATTTCTCAACAAGGTTTAATACGACGAATTCCAATAACACAATCACAATAAACTCGTTTAAAAGACTGGGAGATTACACGAACAAAATCGCTTGCATATTTGCTTGCAGTCAACTACTTTTGTAAACCTTCATATTTTCCATCTATTTTCCATCTATCGCGATTGTTTATTTCTGTAATCTCGCACAGTCTTTTAAATGAGTTTATTGTGTTATTTTAACAATATAAGAATATAAGAAGAGGCAAGATCGTACTTGAAATATAATAAAATAAAATATTCATAATAAATTCATAATGAAATGGGGGTTGTCTCCGGGATTTGAGTTTCTTGTGATTGTGTTATTGTTGTTATTTGTTGGAGAAAATTAATCTGTACGAGTTTATTTTTACGTCTTTGTCGCCGTTTTTGGGATTGCGTACAAATTATTATATTACCATTTATTGTTACTCCTGGCGTCAGATCTAAATTTTTGGATTTTATTTGTTGTTTCGGCCCACATACAACAGGCGACCACCGCTTGCCTGGTCCAGCTGTGTAGCTTCCTGGTGACGGCAGTGTCGCTCATCCTATACCAGCGCCACGAGAGTCGCCACCCGTCTCCTGACGACGGTGACGATATGGAAAACCGCTCGCTGCTCAACAAGCACGACAGCGACTACATCAATGACAACGACCGGTCCTGCGCCGTGGCTGGGATCAACAGTGAAGGAGTCATTCGCCTGAACGGGCTGAGCGACGACGACGACGACGATGATGATGAGGAGGGAGAGGTGAATTCGGGCAGATTACTCTCTGCGCCACCAGCGTCGACCAACTCCCAGTTCACCGTTTGCCAGGGCAGCGACTGCCGACTCAGGCGAGGTATTTGGCATGAATAGGAGAATTGACGATGTCAATTACAATGTACAATGTCTCGGTGAATTGGTGCCACTCGTCACTTAGTTCAGTCAGTTTGTTGAGTGACGGACTTGTGGTTAAGGACAGGAGCAAAGAAATTTCGCATCAGGCTCGAACTGCATTGCAATACAGCACAAGGTTAATTAAATTAATTTTTGGACTGTCTGCATTCATGGAATGGGCGACATTTTCTTTAATCAACTGCAGGCGTTCTGTACCCCTCATGGTGCTTAGACACTATGCGAGGGGCACATCCAGTACCCCGGGATTGAAATTTTCGAGTGGCCGCGCTGGGAATCGAACCCGGGACCGCCGAGCCACAGTCAGTCGCTAAACCGACTGGGCCATGACGAGTCGTACATCTGCTTTTGTTTTAGACTTCAGTTTGCGTCTAGCAGATTCTCATCAAGAAATTGTTTTTCATATCACTTCAGTATCTACTAATGAGTGGGTTTATTGTAATTGTGACTTAGTCGCTGTTAAAACTGTATTTATTACTTCACTATTTTTTTTACAGAAGAGAACGATTCCGCCTGCTGTCTGCAAGACGTGGAAGACATGCAGTTTAACACCGTGAACGAAGTCGCCACTATTCCTGACATACGGTAAATAAATACAGGCGTGGAATCGCTTCTCCCCAGCATAAGCAAATTAACGTTTTGAACTTTCCGATTGTCACAGTATCTGTCTGCCTTCATGCCTGAACAGAACCTGGCTCCAGGAAGTCTACCAATCAGACATTTTTTGCATCTCAAAACACATTTGCCACCACCTTTTGCAGTGGCTGTGGTCGTTTCTTGGTCGTCTTTATATCTCTCACATTGTTAATCTTTTTGAACTTGAAAGTCCACTTATGCACAGAACTTTTAGACATTACATGGTCGTTAAACATTTCACGAAAACTACGGAAAAAAAATATTTTTCCGAAATGCCTTGAAAATTAAAACAAAAACAGCTGAGCGCTGCTGAATCATTATCTTGTTGGCGTCCATCTTTCAGTACATTTTATGCACGTGCAATTTTTTAATCGAATTTTCGAATGTTGAAAGAACCTCACTAATATCAAGGGAATTGTTTCCACCGATTTTCATTAAAATCTACGCTATCGGTCATTTAAAAATTTAAAGATTGGTCACCTTACAACCGAGGATGTAACAATGCAATCAGTAACATCGTGTTTGTTTTTCTTTCGGTCCATTGATCTTGCGCAGCCCGGCAGACGAACTGTGCAGCTCTAAATACGGCTGCAGCAGCAGCCAGCGACACCAGTGCAGCCTGGTGGTTCGGCAGTACCAGTCACTGACTGAACCTGAGGAGCCAGAACTGGCCATCGCCCGCCGACAGGACAACAAGTCGCAGTTGCTGCGTCACGTCGTGTTGCTGCTCATGTTGCTCGTTTCTATGCTTGTGGTCAGTTGTCAAGATCACGTTTTTCCGACCAATCAGTTTTGTCGATATGTCCGAAATCGTCCAGTACTTGGTTCACCTAAGATAGTGTCTGTTGAGATAGACAAAATTCAATTTTTTTAATTTTGGTGATTTATACAATTTTTTCAAAAATTTCCGTGTACAAATGTACTGGCAAACTGCATATGATGGCACATACAAACATAATCTAATTTGCCATCGTATACCGTTTCTTATATCGTTTGCCATGTCGTACACGGAAATTTTTGAATTAATTGCATAAATCACCAGAATTTAAAAAAATCGAATAACTGAATTAATTATCAACACTTATTAACATAATCAAATATGATTGCAGAAAAGTATTCGTGACCACAAAGAGTTAAAATGCAGAAATCGATGGCAGACACAAACTTAATCTAATCAGCCATCTGCCAGCTATTTCTGCTTTTTAACTCTGGTCGCGAATACCTTTCTGGCGAGTCACTTTTGATTATGTTAATAAGACAGTTCTTCGATTCGGATTTCTCAAACTATTTTACCTGTAACTGTTTTATAGTAGTGTTTTTGTGTATTTTAGGGTTTTGCTCTCTGCATGTGGAAGCTGATCATGGAAGAGACGTCTGGCATTTACGTGGAGCTGGAGTTCCTAGATGGGGCTTTGAACTTTGGTCAGGTAAAGCCGCTAGAAATATTTTTCATATATTATTTACGTTTATAAGGTATTCGCGAAGCTCTATAACTAATCAGTGGTCTATTTGCCACAATGTTTTAGGGTACATTTTATGTTGCGATGCTGTCTAGCTACTCAACAATCTTATGATTTTGTTATTTGTTTTTAATAGGGTTTATTTGTAGTTGCTGTGTTTGGATTAGATGGAAAGTTAATCGTGCTACCATTCATGAAAAGGTCAGTTTTATCATTTTGGGAGCATGTACTTCCTATTCATGAGGCATAGTGTGCTCGCCATCCGTGTCCGTGACGCGGGTTCGATTCACAAACGAGACCTCTGGAATTTATCGGGCGAGAGAAATTCCAAAAACACGTCTTCCCTCGGAATGGAAGTGAAGCCGCGGGACCAGTGTTTGCAGTTACGCATTTAAGATCTACCTGGGTAGTGAAATGGCAAGCTTGGCTTAGGCAAAATAACCAACCGGGTCGACCCCCTGGGGAGGTTTTAGGGCAAACACTCTTGTGGACCTCCTTAACAAATATCTTTTTTAGTTCTAAGCGGAGTAGTCAGATATTTAAAAATTATTTTGTTGCTATACAATTTGATCATTTTTATTTCAAATGCCTGACATTTTATTGAGGTGGTTTCATATGTGCCAAAGTTGAACTCGCGTGTGATTCTATGTGTATGTAGGTGGCGCAAGTTCTGGTATGGAGTCGAAACAGTAGTGCTGCCCAATGAGCAGGACCTGCCACAGGAGACGCTCAAAATCTGCGAGCAGTTCATCAAGTACCATTACAAAAAGTGCATAAAGGATCTGGTACGGGATCGCATGTGAGTCAAGATTCAATTGTCATTGCCATGCGCGCCTATGGATGAAAATCTTCAGCCCCCTCCCCCCCACTACTCTTCCTGTCACGCATTGCAGCATTAACATATTATTTCAAAATGATTACACTATTCCTGGTCATGACTCGGCTTTTTTATCTCAGCATACCGGCGACCAAATACGACTAGTCATAGCCCAGTTGGTTTAGCGACTGACTGTGGCTCGGCGGTCCCGGGTTCGATTCCCGGCGCGGGCTCTCGAAAATTTCGATCCCGGGGTTCTGGTCGTGACCATGAGGGGGACGTAACGCCTGTAGTGTGGTTGACGTCAGCTCAATCTAACGTTTTGATTTATGAAAGTTCAATGTGAACAATGGTTAGTGTTTAGTAATTCATTTTTCTGTTATCCGCTGCATCGCCCAAAGGATTTTTTTTAACTACTTAAATGGATATTGAATTGTTGTGCATCGTCTGTTTTTCTCCTCGCACTTGGCAGATGGCGCTTGAAGCAATTCCGCTCCGTGTTCTGTGGCAATGAGCTGGTCGATTGGCTGCTGCAGGTCGGGCTGGTCCACGACCGTGGTGAGGCCGTCACCTACGGGCGCCACCTGGTGTCCGGACGCGTCATTCGGCACGCCGACAACCAGCACCACTTTCACGATCTGCCCTACTTCTACGTGCTGATTCCGGCGGAGGTTCGCCACCCTTAGACGCACCACATCCGATTGGAACTCTTTGAGTGCGTTCAGCCATGACCCATGGCATCACCTGCTGACTCCTTCAGCGAAGAGTGAGTGTAGCGACAAACGGGAGCTGAAAGTTCGTGATTTTTGAAAGGGATAAAGTGAGAGGAACAATAACAGGGAACAAATATTCGCAGATTTTTGTGGACGTTTCGCGAATTTGAGAAAGTAGTTTTGAAATACATGTTGTGAAGTTCTTGTGTATCGAGCTGATAAGTGAACTAATTTTTCTCATTCTTTGAAAATTTAAAGAATTACGAACCCTATTTCACTAAATGAACACAAAAATAACTAAATATATAGCTATATAATTTTGCGGAGAGAACTGGTTTAGTTTTTCGAGCGTCACCCGTTAAGTGATCAAACGGTTGCTCCTAAATATAATATAATCAAATTCGATTTTCGTTTGCCTTTTCTATGTGGTTGTTTTACTTTTTAAACATACCAGTTTTTGTAAAATGGTAACCTGAATTTTGATTTGTCGGTACCAGTTCCTTTAGCAGTTGCCGATGATCGACGCGTTTCTATTCGAAAATGATGAGCCCAAAATTTCCTCTAACTATAGTATATACTGAAGGATCATTTTGAGAATCCTGCAATTCTAGTTAAACTTCGATTTTCACGCAAATTTCACTTTGTTTTAATATTTGTGAGGGGAATCAGCGTAGCAACCTCAAACGCACCCCACTGTCCATGGATGGGCGTTTCCGTGAAAGAACCATTAACCTTTTGGTCCATAGACAAACTAGTTATCCATACGACTTAACAGTGAAGTGCTCTTCACTGCCATATTCAATGTGATCATCAACGTACAACCAAAGTAGTGTTAATTATTAGTGTAGAATTAAGTATCGAGGTACGGTTGTGAATCGTGATATCTGGTTTCTTTTGTCATCAAATTATGATCTTTTTATCAGAATTTTTTTATATGGCGGCACAAATATTTTGTTAAGAAAAATAACATTGAATTCGAACTTTTCAATTGAAACTGTGATAAGAAATAAAGTATATATTTTGTTGAACAGAATATATTGTATTCATTATTGATTATTCAAATCGTGAAATATCTAAGTGATAATAGTTTTCTACTTGAAAAATAAGCAACATATACGTTAAATACTTAAAATTGAATGATTCGCTGGACGCGAACTCAGGGTGAACGGCTACAAGAAACGACCATTTTAAGTATTATCTCCACCGGCTTCTAAAATTAGGCTCTATATATACGTTAAAGTAATATTTTGTGTAAAAGTGAGAGTATATATTACAAATCTGAGAATATTCAAAATATTTTTTATGACTTACTCGTACGTAACAAATTGTATATTTTTTGGAGCACAATTTTATTTCTTGATTGATTTGTAAGAAATTTTTGGCAGATACAGGATTCCCTGCATCGATAGTCAATCAAATTGCACTATTTTGACTGAGACGATAGCATACTTAAATACATTTGAACCAAATGCTCACTGATCGACGCATCAATTAATGTTGTGATCCAGTTTTTACCACATATTTCAAGCAGCATTTCGACACATACACTCTGGAGTTACACAAAATTTCGCCTTTGAATGACGTCGCCACGCCAACAAAACTCCATATTCTAGTTAATTAAGGCAGTCTTTCAATCGAATGATTAGTCACATTAGTTAGTAAAATCATCAATATATGTGAGTAAATATTTGATAATTCTGAATGATAAGTAGCAAAAATATTGGTTCTGAATCTTAATTCAAATTTCTGCATCATTCAACCCATACTAAAGTATTGAAATCACTTGCGCCAAATGCGTTTTTGTTGTTAAGGCTGCATTTGTATCTACAGTTCAGCTTTAACGAGGACAAAAATATGGTCCTCAGTTTGCGTGTAAAAGGGCACGCGAAGTAGTCGATTGATCGACTGAGATAGAACCTATAGCAGATTTGTACTGTGCACCCGCTTGAGATGAGTGTTGAGACTGTTCCACGACTTGAAGGCCTTCTGGCAAATAGAGCAACGGAACAGCGACGCCTCTTGTAGTTGCTCGTGGGGCTCCGCGACGTTCTCCTCGACCAAAGGAGTTTCGGGTTCACCCCTCTCCTCGGCATCCTCCCTTGAAGTGGTAGCGGCGGTGGTGGCAGCGACGGTGACTTCATCCTGGTCAGCAGGCAACTCTATCTGATGCACCCTGAGCAGGTGCCCGACCATGAAGTGTCGTCTCTTGAACACCTGGCCGCACACCAGGCAGGCGTACGAACCGTAGCCTGGCTGGTGAACGCGACCGTGTCGACGAAAAGTGGTGCGATCGCGAAACGCCTTCGGGCAGAGTTTGCACTGGTACGGCTTGTCGCCCGTGTGCTTTAGACGGTGGTTCGCCAGCTGTGACAGAACGAAGAAAAAATTGAAGAAATTGTGAAAAACAATCAGAATTGGCAATCGTTGAGTTGAAATAATTTGCAAGTAATGGGCGTTGCTCTTTTATGACCACCATGGCTACAAGAAGCTAACTATCTTTCGAGTTTCAAACCGGTATAGGTATTGTTATTTCAAGACATATTTTTATTTGATTCTGTGCTTGACTATATAAATATGTTCTGGTCTCGACCGGTGAAATTTCATGACGTAAAATTGTTATTGAAAATAGTGAAGCGCTCCTAAACGTCAGTGCACCCTTTAAGATGAACGAACGTAAGCTGAACATTTATGGTCACATTCTTAGATTTTGAGACAGTTATATACTGTAAACGGACGAATGGAACAGGTGGCTTTATCGCGAAGGTGGCTGGGCCCCCAGCCAAAAATATGCCAAAATAAAAGCAGTCTGCCAACTAACCTTGGAGATGGTGTAGGTGGCGAAGCCGCATGTCTCGCAGACGAAGGTGCGCAACTGAGATTGGCAATCGCCACCGTCATGGCCGCATCCCTGGTCGTCGTGCTTGATTCGGCTGTGTTTGACCAGGTCGAAGGGCCGAACCGAAGCGTAGTCGCACAGCTGGCACTTGAAGCGTTTCACCTTGTCATGTCGCGGTCTGTGCTGGACTAGCTCGCTGGCGAACAAGCAAGTGTAGTCGCAGTCGGGACAGCGAATGATTTGGGCGGCCTTGTCACCTCGCCCGGTTACCCCGTGCTCCGAGCGCAGATGGCGGTGGTATCGGCGATAGTTGGTCGTCGTGAAAAGGCCCTGGCAGTGGACGCACTTGTAGGTGGTGGGTCCGTTGGCATGGCGCCGGCCCACGTGGAGGGTCAGTTTCTCAGCTGTCTGCAACATAGAATATACACTGTAAATGCACGGATTGTGCGCGGGACACTATCGAGTACGCATCATTTTGGGTTATTTCATTTTGGGTTATTCCAAAAATGGTGAGCACCAGATAATATTTTTTGAGAACAAGTCGAAGAAATGAATTTTTTAATTTAATGGTGTTTGCAAATGAGGGGGAAGCGCACATTTCTATTTCCCATCACTGTAATCGCTGCACCGCAGGCGTTTCTGTAACCCTCTTGGTGCTTGGGAACTATGTTTTAATTTTCAATGTCATTTCAAGGGCAACCTCATATTTTGCATACGGGACGGCACGCCGTAATATATGCACGAAAAATAAGCAACATTTGTTCGAAACATTTTTTGATCGGACCACAATTTCCAGAATATGGAGCAACGATTGCAAAAGCACACTGCCGTCCATGCTAATATCGAGAGCATGTTCTGAGCGGTCAACTTCCTGAGTGGTCAGCTGAACATCCCACTACATGTGCATCCAGTGTCAATAATGTTCGGTGAGTGATAGATTGGCGGCATCGTTCCATAAATGACGCGTGTTTATCTGTTCTCGCAAGTAACTGTGTGTTCATTTGTAGCAGATGATTAACCTGTTGGGACAATTTAATATACATATCAATCAACTAGAGTAATGAAATTATAAGGTCGCCTCCTGTGGGGGCGGAAACCATGGTGATCATCCTTAGCAAATGGCATAACAGAGAAATCACAATCTGTGGGTTCTTAAATGTGCGGCACATATTGTATCAGTTACCGAACTTTATTGACACAGACTGCTCTTCTCCATCAGCCACGGCCACAGCTCTTGACCCAGCCAACTTTACCTCCCCAGGAAAACGACAGGGACGTGGCCACCCTCTCAAACTAGAAACAATCTTTGCAAAGAGCAACTACACTAAATTCTCTTTCTTTGCCAGAAGCGTTACCGAATGGAACTGCCTTCCCAATACTTAGTTCAGGCCCCCCTCCATCTCCAGTTTCAAATCCCACCAACAGGCTGCCCGCGATTGGCCAGCCTGCCCAAAACTTCATTAGCATCCCCCTCCCCTCACCTTCGAAAATCGCCATAATGCCACGGCGCGACGATCATCTAATCTAAATCTAAATATATGTTCTTCCAACTGTACTAATTAACACCAAAGAGAGAACCTGTATCCCTAATCGGTGCTTCAGTATTATTCGAGGGTTGCACATTTTCACCAGTGCCCAAAGATCCAATAAATGGGACATAGAACCAAGAATCGAACCGGTACCGTTTCGCACCACTAATCAGCCTCTCAACCAAGTCGTACAATATTCCATAGAAAAATTACAATAAGTTAAATGACCAATAACAACCTGGAACGGCTCGTGACAGAATTGGCAGCGATGGATGGTGATGCTCTTGTCGTGTTTGGACATGTGCACTTTATAGCGAACTTTGTTGTTGATCTCGTAGGGACAATGCGGGCAGCGGAACATCTTGGGATCTTTTTTCGGCTTCACACAGTCGTCGACGACTTGACCCGACTCTACCTCGTCCCCCTCCGGAACTATGGCGTCATTGTCGTCTCCATCAACATCCTCGCCGTCATCATTACCAATGACGAAATTATCATCGCTCCCTGCATTCGAATCAGTCTCGTTCGTTTTGGGCCGTACACGAGACTTTGCTTTAGCCTCTTCGACCATTTCAGTCTTTACCAGTACGCTAGCCAGCCGAGCGGAGCAACGCAGCTTGGATCTGGATCGGCTGGATTTGTTAGGTCTGTCGGAGCCGCCGGGGACGACGTCCTCATCTTCGACTGGCGCGTCAACCTCGTCGGTGTTGGCAGAGAGCGGTTCTGATTTGACTGACCGCTGATCGTCGTCACTTGGTGTTGGCGGTTCGAATTCGTCGCTGGTGTCGTCCGTCGGTGTGGCAATGACAGTGCTGTGGCCCAACCGGACTGGGGTGCCTTTGCGACGCTGCTGTCTGCCGGAGGGCTGGCCCCTGGAATCGAGTCGGTTGGTGGTCGTAGAGTCCTGTTCGGCTGATAGAAACATGATGACCGCTGGCGAAGAAGTTAGATAGGGCACATCCGGTGAGCAGAAGGAATGTACCTGGCTGTAAAGTCAGACACTTCATTAAACAGACTTGTGAAGATCGTTACGTGTGATCACTAGCTGTCCCATTTGCACATTCAAATTTTGTGCCTAAACTTTCGCCTTTAAATTTGGCGCATGGTTTCAATGCTGCTAAAATACTATAATGCCCAAATGCGATGGCGCGGCAATAAAAAATATAAAAGTAAGCCCTTAACAAGTTATGAGGAAGTATAGTTAATAAAATTATAAAGGCTGATTCGGATTTTCTTGTTTGGATATTCGTGTACAGAGGTTAGGCTCCAGGATTATTTCACTGTCCAGCAGCTAAAATTGAAACAGCCCAGCCGTGGCAGTTCGACAGTTTCAACAGCAAAGAGTTAGTTACAATATCTGATGTGCAAAATCCAGTCAGTAAAATTAAACCACATTCCAAAGCATCGATGACAAAAATGTAAGAGGGATCTACGGGGTTGTTTACCTTTAGCCTACCAGGCCAGCCAAGGTCTTTGCAGATTCGACTTGTTCGTATCCTAAACAGACCCTTGCAACATCTGTGACATATCGAAAGTTCCACGAAGCAGATACCTAGTGTACTGGCAACGAATTTACAAAATTATCTGCCGTTATGAGTTTCAATCATAGGAAAACGCCCGCAAATTGAGCGATTTCAGAGCAAAACTAACAGCGCGGCCATTTTGAAATGTAATGATATGTGACGTCATGATTGAAATACATGACTAGTCACGTGACAAACCACCAAGCCGCAGTACATGTCCATCAGAGGTCGCTACTTTCAACTGGAAGTTCCGGTTACGGGTCGCTGTCACGCACGAGAAAAGTCACCTACGAGCAGCGTCACTCAAAGGAAACGTCAAAATTTAAAAGCGACAGGAATCAGCTACGTCAGATATGAAAACATCATGGATGGGAGACGTCAGCGATTAAAACGACATTAACAAGTCACGTCAAAGTCTGGAGCGTCTCAAATTAATAACCTAAAAAAGAAAAACGTCAGAGATAAAAGCGTCAAGAATCGGAACGCTTCCTGACTGACAGTGATGTCTTTTATCTATGTCGTCTCTTGTATATGACGTTCCACGAATCTTGTATCTGACGTATCTCGTTGGTAATTACTATGCTAGCTAGAGTAGAAAATCGTTCATGTTTCGTTGCTAATAGATTGATTTATTTTTTCTCAGAACAATTTAAATCCCTCATTGCCAAAACGAACCAAAGAACATAGCGTCAGCAGCACCAAGCAGGTAAACACAAAGCCTGAGCTTTCGCTAACATCAAGAGGAGGAAGTAGAATTAACTTTGGCTTAGGTCAATTCCGTCCTAGCCTAGGCACACTTTACCCAAAACAATGTCGAAAGGAGTTACAAAGTGCCACACTTGGTCCAGCCAGTTCGCCAATTACGCCTCCGTGACATTCGTGGCAGCTACTGGCGATGACGATCTATCCAAGACCAGCCATCCCAGCAACACTTCATCAGAACTGTCTGGCGAAGAAATTGGGCAATTCTACAGCAACATCATCAATGAGCGTCCATCGAATCCATCTGCTAATAACCACAAGATAGCGAACAGTAAGATTGGGAAGAAGCAACCAAAACACGGTAACAAATCGACCAATCCAGCACACAATCGGTCAGGCACCACCATTGTGGCCACACCCACCACCATTTCTGGGTTCCTCCGAGCCGCCCAGTTGAACGACACCAGTCACGTCCGGCGTTGCCTGGATGCCGGAATCGATGTGGAGGTGACCGACCAGTATGGCTGGACTGCGTTGATGTGTGCCGCCTGCAATGGCGCGGCTCAGACTGTGCGTCATCTACTTGACCGTGGTGCTAACAGGCGGGCGGTGGACAAATTTGGAATTGTGGCATGGCAGCTGGCCCGCAAGAATGGTCATCTCGCGGTGGCCAAGTTGTTGCTGGGCCACTTGGATCCCGGAGAAAGTGGTTCAGTCTTTTCTAAAGACGTTCACCGACCAATCAAAACGGAGAAAATTCAACCAATTATTAAAACTGAGATGGCTTCTCCTTCAGACGAGACGCTGGAATACGATATTGAACAGTCAGTCTCGCGCAATCAAATTCTTCGACCAGTGGAACCCGGAAAAAATCGACCAGTCGCTGTTGTCAAACAGGAACTTCTGGTTGCAGATGACGGAGAAAAGGACACCGGCGACACTAACGTTGCCCACAGCTGTCTGACGTGTAAGTTGACTTTCGGCGGTTCGGCTTGCTGGAAGGTGCATCTATCCTCCACCCTGCACCAGTTCAACTGTCGGGCCAGTCAATCTGGTAGTCGATCTTCCCTGGCTGACTATCACATCCCCGAGAACAACGTCGGATTCCAGTTGATGCTCAAGGACGGCTGGAACCGTGAGCAAGGGCTCGGTCCAGATGGCACCGGTGCTCGCTACCCACCCAAGACGGTGCTGAAACGGGACCGGCGAGGACTGGGTAACCGTCCGGCGTCCAGGGCCCGTATCACTCACTTCGGTCCTGGCGATGAAGCTGCATTGAAGCGAGGACGGGACGAGCCGTACGGCAATGTCATGAGGCATTCAGTAAGACGGGAGGCGGCGCAGAGAGCCAGATCCGAACGACGAAAAGAGATCAGTTTGCGACGCGAACTGAATTCGTCTTAGATATGTTGTGGTCTCATTAAATGACCACGTGTGGTTGAGTCATTCAGGTGATTTAACATCTTCATGTTAAGGACTGCATTTGCATGGAATTGTAATGGAAAGATAATTATAGATTTTAACAATTGTTGATCTTCGGAAAGTTACTGTTCATAATAAAGTGAGGTGTTGTTATCTGATCAGTAAAGTGCAGCTTTTGTTAATTGATTATTCTTAATTCACCGTTATTTACTAATACATTTTTTGAGGTCTTAATTCATTCAAATTCGGACGTTATCCATATCTTATGTGCATTAATTGAATCTGTATGATTCCATTATTTTAATTTTTGAAATAGAAGAATGGAAGATACCACGAAAGTCTTTCAATATCTGTGCGAAACTGAAAATGTTGCCGAAGAAATATTGGCCTCTCGACAGCAAATTACGATCCTAGAGAACCAAAGAAACAAGCTACGGGAGGCATCAAGGTACACATTGCCTTTATTTAAAAATCATTGGACTCATTATTACAGATACACGTGTGCACTTTTAATATACTTTGTGTATGGAGAACTATTTCTATACTGATAAAGAAACGATTGTTGGACGACAATCTGAGACCGACGACGAGAGCAAGTTAAAAAAATGAATTTTTAATTTGCGCTTCTGATATTACTACAGTACATGTGATTGGTGGAGGTCGCACAAATAACTGATTATAAAATTATGTCGGGATGGTAGACAGGTGGATGTAATTACGATTTAACACATCATAGTGGCATAGTTACGTCCACCTTTCTACCATCACGACATAATTTTATACTCAGTTATTTGTGCAACCTCCATCCATCACATGTACTGTAGTAATATCAGAAGCGCAAATTAAAAAAATATTTTTACAACTTGCTCTCGTCGCCGGTCTCTGATTGTCGTCCAACAATCGTTTCTTCGTCAGGTTCATACATCCCGGTTTCCAATTCTCTACTATCGAGAACTATTTCATTGAAAAAGTCCTGGTTGTGTTTTAGAGGTTTAGTCGGGGCTCCATCCGATAAGGTTGGGGAAGAGAAAGCCACAAAAGCCTGGATCTGCTTTGAAAATACGTTCATTAAAATGCAGAACGACGAAGTACAGAAGATCCTAAAAAAAGGTAAGACATATATAGTTCAATATTCGTGTTGCTAATAAGAAATCCAATATCCAGAGTTTAAGGACTAGATTTGTTAACAATTTTGAGTTAATTTGGTGGTTGTGGTTGATGATGTCACAAACGAGTGACTGCGGTTCCCACCGAGCCAAGGACCGCAACTAGACCAGGTTTCCTAAAAGTATTTTCTATTTTGTTCAGACCAAGAGACATTGGCTAAAGAAATTGAGTCTCAGCGTGCCAGTTTGCACACCAACGTTTCCAAACTCCGAGATATCGAAGGACAGCCAGAACTTACAGGATTTCAGTTAAAATCGTTTAATGAGAATAAATGAAACATTTCATTATAGTGAATACTTAATTTAACATGTTAATTTAGCGTTCTTCGTTATGGCGCCCAATTTGCGTGTCACTTACATACACATTCATATATTTTTTCTATTCACATATTTCATTGTAACTGGGGTGTTTAAAACTTATTTTAAACATTTTATCTCATATATTTAAATTAAAGTGTTTATATTTTCTCAAAGCTAACTCATTCTTTTACAGTCTCATTTAACTAGAGCACACACCTTTAATATTTCTAATAATCTGCTGAAAATAACTATTATGAAATTTGGTGATTTTTAGGATAATTGTATGCTTTTTCGAATTTCGATTGAGATTACATTTTTCAAATTGTCACCATGAATGTTGCGGCCTGCCGGAGGCGCCCCTAACCGCTGCAATACGTAACTGTGTAGCGCGTTTACTCAACTTTGCTGCAACAATGCCGTTCACAAAAGATGCGATCAAATCTCTTGGACAACACAAAATTATGAAGGACTGAATCATATTTTTGCAAAAAGATTGACCAAGCCGAAATTGGTCGACCACTGTTTACTGAGGGCCAATCGAAAGTCCTGTTCTTTCCCGTATCTTTCCGTATCTAAGAAACTAGTCAAGACTACTGCTGTTAACAGTCCAAACAAATGACATGGATTTACAGATATAGGAAATTGGGAAATGCTGGACACACTTCAAAATGGCATGGAAAATGTACACCTTTGTAGCGAAACTAGCTCTATTTATTAAAATTGTCGTTATTTTAATCTAATATCACGTACAATTACAACTACAATATGAACCCACAACCATAGGCCCTATGGCGGCCAATTATATTTTTTTATGACTTAACAGAAAATCTAATCAAAATATTACATGAACTTTTCAACAACCCTACTGAAATGCATATATGTCTAAAGAAATGCCTTAATTTGATTTTCCCGAACTGTGCGATGAAATTTGTAATAGTTAGAAAAGTTCATGTTTCACTGGTAAAAAAAGGTCAATTGTTTGTTTCATTGACATAAGATGAATATTTTTAGAAGTGAAATTGTCGGGAGAAAATTACTTGACGCCTCTTAAAATAATCATAGTATCTGAGCTCAGTTCACAAATGAATCGGTCAACAAGCAAAAAGAGAATCAATTTGTTTGTGACCAATATACAAATTTGCAATATCATGAAATACGACTAATCAGAATGATTAAATCTGTTTAAAACAATGAAATCATTTTTCAACTCTTCAGAAATGGGTTTGATATTTCTTCAGATACTATTTTAAATGCCCCCTTACAAACATATATTTACTAAACATATCATTGAATTTCAAATGTGCTCATACAAAAACAATTCAATACTGAAACCAAAAATTATTTGCTGCAAATAATTCGTAGAAAAAGTGGCATCCAGCTGCAATCGGGTAATACCAGCACCGGCTATCTACAGGTGCTGGCCAAGGTGTTGGCTGACTCTGAAACGATGTTAACAATGTGATTGCCAATCCTACTCTCTATCGAGCTGCGTTGGTCCTCGTCCAGCACGCCTTCCCATGCGCCGGTGACCTGCAGGTCGACCAGATCACCTGTCGCCGCGTCGTCCACCTGGCTGGTGAAGATGTAGACGGCGCGCTTGAACGGCGCATTCTCGTTGTCGCAAAATCCGTGGAACAGCAGGCCGCTTTTGGCCGGTAGTAGGTCCAGCCGTTCCACCAGCCCAACGTGATTGGGCATGTTGGACAAACTCAGTCCAGACCGAATGATTCCATCCAATTCTAGCTTGACGTCGGATGAGTCATGCGTACGGCGCTGGAAATGGGCACCGTTCACTCTGATGTAGCCGGAGTCATTGTAGGAATGCCGGATGGCATCGGCCAGTGTCAATGTCAGACAGGCAACCGTAAGCTGCGCCCTCTCCGTACCAATTGCGGCAATTACACCAGGCGTCTTGGGTTGGAGAGCGGCCGTTGCGATGACCGCAGCTCGAATAGTTCGCCATGTCTTGCCGCTCTGACTCTGGAAGGCGGTTTTCAGGTGCGACAGTCGGTCATCGAATGCCCGTTCGAACTGGATCTGGCGTTCGGTTTGTAGTTGTATCTCGGGTGGCGGCGACGCACACAGATACAGGAAGCTGCTAAAGAGTGAAGCGAGCACACAGAGGATGGCCACGATCCCGAATATGGTGCCTGACCCATTGGTGGTGGAGGGGCGGCGAGAGTGTGTGGGAGATGCCAGAGGTGGTTGTGGTGTTCCTGTAGGTGCCAGGTGTGACTCACTCGCCAATGGCGAATGATGTCCAGCTAGATGTGCACCAACTGTCCCACACTTGCGGTGGCTGGCATGGTTCCCTTGTACAAGATATGGCTACAAAGAATCCAAATAAAGAACTCGTTCATAAGTCGATTTGCTTCAATTTATTCTTCAATCACCTTGGCAGTTTTCTGTGACCATTTGTCAGAGGAATCATGGATTCAAAAATAATAAATGTGACTCACGGAGCGCTTAAGCTTCTCGTAGGATTTATCTTCTTCAGTGACAATGTCGATTTCATCTTCGTCGCTGGCTTCAGAATCAACTTTTGGCGGTTGGGAAACATTAGTGTTTTGATTAGTCGAACGCATCACCCACGGGCTACAACGAGCTGAACTCATCTATAACGAATAACAAATTGAGATCAATAAGGCATTTTTTTTAGGAATTTAACACCGGTACTGATAAATCTAAACTGTTCACAATTTGGCATACATATAACAAACAAATCTTGAAACTCAGAATATCTTAACAGTACATACAACATGGTCATATAAAATGCCAATATGGCGCTTAAGGGGATTTCCCCTGGAATGTCATTTTCAATGGAAATAAACCGACTGTTTACAAAACACTTTCTCCAGAGTCCAGCAGCGTCATTGTTCGATAATTCAGCAGTGGCAGAGACCGATCAGAGAATAACAAACAATGTCACTCACTTGGAATTTGTTGTCGATACTAGTAAATTATATCCAAAGCAAAAGGGCGATTTATTTTCCAAAATCCAGAAAGCTTTCTGCCATAATAACTTGCATTGGACATTTCATGTCCACATCTAAATAGGATGCGTTATGAGAACCGACAAACGTAATGAGGGTGCGCAATTTAGATTAGTGCGCATTACGATTGAATGGAAAACGCAACCAATTACAAACAAGACGAGATTATCTGATCTAAACAAAACAGGTGGCAGCATTAAAATAAAAGCAGTCAACGTCACGTTTACAAAAGCGGCAAATTTTGGTCACGAAATTGGCTAATCGCCAATCAAAAAAGAATAATTTAATCAAAGAAATGCTGTCTTCGGGACAACGCCGGACAAGAAAAAAGGAACAAAAGTCTACGATAAACTCTCCTTTTATTATAATAGCATACTATAATTTAATATGTAATCAAGACGTCCTATTTCCATTATTTTGTTAATTATTTAATTAATAATATTGGATTATTCAATCCATATATTTTTTTAATCCAATCAACTGTAGTCAATCGCACTACAGGCGTTACGTCCCCTCATGGTGCTTAGGCACTATGCGAGGGGCACGACCAGTACCCCGGGATCGAAATTTTCGAGAGCCCGCGC
>JAQGBY010003387.1:0-19441 GCA_034698785.1 Mycogona germanica
CCCGCGCCGGGAATCGAACCCGGGACCCCCGAAACCACAGTCGGTCACTAAACCAACTGGGCCACGACGAGTCGTACGTCACAAACCAAACATTCCAAATTAAATTCCTGTATGTAACTATTATACTCGAATACTCTTAAGTAAGTATTATATCTGTGAAGAAAACTATAAGCTATGAAAACACAAAAAAACCATTTCAAACATTATTGTGAAAGTTACGTGACCTTTGCCAGTAGACAAACAATACGCCGTAGATGCAAAATTCGTATTTTCTCCAGTTTTGGCTACCGTTTCTAATCTAAAAGATGAATTTTATCTTTGCGTGATAGTTTTCATTTGTTAGAAAAGTTTAGAAAACAATATACTGAACATAAACATTCTTTCAAATTATCCTGTCATGACTAACCTCGCGTCTTCGACACACACTAATACATTTTCAAACTTGTTCAGCATTTAATTTCACAATGCACAATGCTTCATCTAAAAATCCCACATTCGAAAATCCGAAATAAATATAAATCAAGTACCTTATTGTTATTTCGGCCATAAAAAAAACTCACCAAGGGTGATGATAATGCAAACTAATCACCTTCGACTAAACAAGAAATAATCATTAACGGTTTCAAGAATTGGAGGTCAGTTTTGGACAGATTCAAAAACAATACGGCAAGATTGATTTGCCACGGTGAAGGGTGGAGAGGCGTAATCCCCAGCCATTTGCACAGGGCGTACGCTCCTCCAGAGATTGGCCCCAGAGGGCGAGTGACGTATATCATCTGTAGACGATCGTCCACGAAACGAGGCTTTGGAGGAATACACGTTATAAATCCAACAAAGAACGTTAGTTGCTCATTAAGCCGATCATAAGCACAGTCATCTCTCTCACCCTCTCACTCTCACTCTCACTCTCTCTCGGGTTCTTATTATATAGTGGGCACCAATCACGGGCTTTCTGACGGGAGAACGTGGCACTCGATGCACCTCCATCCTCCTCAGATCATCCTCACGAATGACCTCACTTTGACATTGACAATGTATACCTATCATTTTTGTTCTGGTTCTTTCTCTCTCTCTCTCTAATTGGAGTTATTTTTGTTCTAATGACATTATCTTCATTCTTGCGCGTTCATTTTACCAACTATGTATGTATGAAACCATGGCTGAATTAGGGGTTTACTGTCGCCGAATATTATGACGATAAAATTAAGAATAAGCGAAATTCTTCTTTGACGAACGATCGGCGAATTTGAAGGTTATAAAATAAATTATCTATTTTGAAAAAAAAATGTTAAGATAAAATATACCTGAACGCTGAATCTGGACAATTCAGATAATTATTTTAAAAAACAGAACTTTATCACCGTAACTATCTGATTGCTACGGGCATAAGTTTCACAATTTCTGAATGCACAAAATATTAAAAAAAAAACAAAAAAAACATTAGAACAAAAACATCTGTCAACAGACAAACTGTCGCATCATGTTTTTATAGAAAGCAGTCAGGTTATTGGTAATATTATCACTTAAATGCATCTGGCATCACTGTGTCCACGTCGGTTCTATGCCGAGTGGTTTCACTAACTCGTTCTGCCATATCAATATTTTCTTTCACGTCCCATTTATTCCCCTGTACTTTATTTTTGTCCGTAAACTGTGCTGTTTATGGCGATGGCTGCCTATCCCAAAAAAAAAACGACCCTCACCACTTATGAGTTGACATGATTCCCCTCCTTCTCCTCCTTCTCCACCCTCAATAATACTGTAGTTTTTCTTTTTCGAAATTGGACTCGCCATCCTCCCCTCCCCCCACACACGCAAAACCACTTCCAGACGCTATAGACGTAGTGTTATTGGTGCAATAGGATAGTCGTACTTGACTCGAGAAGGAACGATAACCAGTCGTACGATTCTGTGTCTGTCATTCGATCTTATTATTTACAAACAAAAAAGAAAAGAAAATATAGGTTGTGTCCTTGCGCAGTCATCTTATCTTCGGACCCGTCCCATAATATTATTCTCGGAGGGCAGTGGGCTAATAGTCTATGTGTGTTTGTGTGTGTGGGCCAAATGGATGATCTGGGACCATCTTTTTGTGCCTTTTTCCCCTCTGAAAACACTGTTCGACACACACACACTCCTAGGGCCCGTCACTATGACGATCGGAATCGATATTGACGATAGTTGAATTGATTAAAAAAAATATAGTAATGTGTTCTATGTGCATGAATCAACAAGCAATTGATATCCCGATTGATTGATTGTGTAACACTCAATGGTCAAAATGATCGGAACCAGTGTTCCCATATGATAAATTTTATATGATCGGTTGATGATGAACATTTCTTAAATTACAAGAACATTTAATGCGACCGCGCTAATAATGTTTTGAACCTTCGATTTTGAATCTAGCTCTAGATGGATTTTTTTCAGTGCGATTATACGTGGTATTCGGGAGACGAAATAGGTGGTTTTTATTTACGAAATTATCAGAAAAATACCTTTATACAGAGTATAGGTACGTAAGTCATCCAAACTGTATTTTCTATCGATTTGGTTGGGCCGCGCTAAGGCTTTGGTTGGGCCATCGATTCGTTTTAACAAAAAAGTAATTGGAATTCTTGGAAAAAACAACATGAATTTGAAAACATTCGTTGGTTTTTGCTTAGCTCAGTCGCTAAACCAACTTGTGATAAAGCTTAGCTACAGACTCTGTATTCGGAGAGTCTCAATTTACTGTATTTATAAATGAAACTGAACCGTTTCCCCCCTAGAGACATCTAGAGCAACATAAGTATTGACATAAGGCTTTTCTAGAAATAAAAAATTGCTTATTTTTTACAGATTATATTCGTAGCGAGGCGGCATTTGGTAATATTAATTTTTCATTTGAACCCTTATCATGAAATTATGTTGCGGATGATGATACAGATGTTAAAAAGCATTAAGAAAACAGGAATTAAATCATTAATATAGAATGTTAATATTACTTTTGCGAGGCCGCCATTCTCCTTAAAATATACGAGATTCTGCAATAATGTTTGAGCTGTCTCGTCAGTGTTCGTCTGGCTTTCCTCCTGTCGGAGCACGCATCATCTTTGTGTTCTCCTCACACTTCTTAGCTCGACTTCGACTCTGGAGGTTAACAGGAGATTTATTCTTGTCGTGTCCACCGATGCATAGACGACGATTTGTTCCAACTACCAGTGCTGCTTGTATAAATGATTCAAGTCGGCATGGTTGCTAATCGCTCAAATTAGGTTACTGTTGTTGATCGGTCGTGAATAGGACAACGCGAAAATAAAGAATTGTCTGTCGGTTTTAGACGCTCGTGAGCCGATGGAACGATAGATTCACTAAACCGCCGCTTGCCGATCATGGCATTCTACACGTTGTAAGCATGAAAAGGAATCATTAGTCAAACTGAACGACTCTCATTAATTATTGACCTATTGTGGGAGTACCTGGTGTATAGGAATTCGCTTTGCGAACAAGCGACAGACTTTTAACGTCAAGTTCCATTCAAAAACAAGTTCTAAAATGTTGTGGTTGTAAAGGTTAAGTCTTGCTGCTATTTTTGTCTAATGTAATTTTTAAACGCTAGCGCAATTGCTAAATTCTATTTATGGTATGGTATGAAATGATAATTGTTCGAAACAAATTGAATCGTTTAATTCGAAGTGACGTTTAACATCCATCACCCTGAACTCACAGGTTTTGGTTACCTAAATTGCGACTCAATCGAGCTTTACTGTTTTAAGCTGTCCGGCGAAACGACACCTGACGTTGTTTATCAGTTGATCGAGAACTCCCACAACCCGTTTCGAAATAATTGGCAAACGCGACCCAACGTATTGCGCGCTCTTTGCGAAGATTGCGTCACAAAATTGTTGACGGACACACAAAGGAATTACGACGCTCTCTCTTTCTAGGCGCTGCGAGAGAGTGAGAACCAAAACATTTTAATAAGATTTTTTTTAATTGCCCGACTCACCCCCAACTGGCGTTTTCGTTTGGCGACGGACTGATTCGACAATTAGCCGTTTTACGACAACGGCGGCGCTGATTTTGAAACAGCGCCCCCAAATGTTCGCAAACTGTCGCCGAACCAATTTATTGAGACACATCTTTTTTTCCTTTTTCTCCTCGGCACGTAATCCGAATACATTTGGTCTGGCACAAAAAAACACACAAACGGAAACGCCCGTTCTCCCCAAACATTCGCGTCACTCCAATTTCGGTGAAGGCCACCTAGTTGGGTCGTCCTAAGACCCTGAGCCCCCCCCCTGAGACTCTCGAGAATGGGCTCGTAGAACTGAAACTGTATAATCACAACCAAACACTTTGACGAGCTGCTCTGTATTCTACGGAACCTCAAACCTAACGCACCCCTAACTAATGCGTTCCCCAAGCGAAACACAGATAATAATCAATGTGAACCAGGCCAGGACTTAGGAGGGCACAAATAGGTTCCTTTTATATAGCAAATCGCTAAGTGACTTTCGTGAGAGCAGAGTGTTCGTCTCAGAGCCGGGATTAAAATCTCATCCCCCTTGCACACTCAGGCCTCCATAGGAATCACCTATTTTTCACAGGGGGGGAGGTCTCTTCTCCACCACCAGCCCCTCCTTCTTTCTCCGTATGTGTCTTCATTTGACGGTAAACTTTTCCTTTTTTCCGTCTTCTCTTTTTTTCCGAAAAGAAGAGAAAGAAACCCTCTTCAACTTTTCTTTCGTTTTCATCGACGTTTCTTTATTGGCGCGTTGTTTTCCCCTCCCCTGTCCCCCACCGCCCACCCATTCCACTCCAGTCTCCTCACCGTCTTTCAATTTATATTTCTTTTCTTCGTCACCCCGCGTCACGCGCGCAACCAAGTCTTAGACGGTCTCTTTACGGAAGTCTTCATCTTCTAATGAAATTGCACCCGAGATTTTTCTCTTCGAACCAATTTCACTTGAAAACTGTTTAATGGAATTTGTTTGTGTGCCGTACGGTTGGCGCCCAAAGGGTGTCGGGTGTGTCTGTCTTGGGACTGGGAAAATCGACAAACGTCTTGGTGACTACTACTCGACGACACTTTAACCTTGTCGCCAGTTGAGAGCCAATTGACCTGTTTGGACACGTGACAAAAATATATAATTAGAGCTCGCAGTCGATTTTCCTTTCATTAATCCGATCCACGGCAACATTTATCCGGTAGGTTTCCATTCCAAAAAAAGTCTGTGAAAAAACATCAAGTAAATTGCAGCAAAGGAAAACGTTCTTGCGTGATTAGTAATTCCATTAAAATTAACGTCAAACTTCGCGGAACTACATTACAGGGATAAAAAAATTGGATTGCGTCGGGGCAAGATCGAAGAACGCGACATCTAGCGTTCTACGATCGAAATAATTAAGCCCCCTAACCATGCGATAAAGTTAAGGGTTCAGCAGCGCCATTAAGCGATAATAAGTATCTCTAATGAAAATTTAATTTTCAATTAAATGTCTCTCATTTAATTGATTTCAACAATAGTGTGAAAAATATAATTATTATCCTCCCTGCATATATTGCAATAGAAGGTGAAGATTCACTAACGACTAGAGAGGTTAATCCTGTGGGGTCTAAAAATGTGAGTTTTCAATCTGTAAATGGCACTAAAACTGAATATATTTCACACACCCAATAAAATTGGCGGCCCACATGAGTACAGCAGTTATTATTGCATCATCCAACTACAGATTTCTCTTTCCGAAGTCGCTCCCCCCCCCACCATATAACCCCCCAACAATAAATAAACATTAAGGCGCTCGGTGTGATTATGCCTCGCGGTTGTAGTAGAGCCGATCGGCGAACCCCTGCACACCTATGAAAGTAATTACCTGGCGGAGGAAAAGCTAATTACATTTTTAAATACAACCAAATTTTAATCGGATTCGGTATAGCGATACCGGTGAGCCGTTCGTAGGAGGGCGGGGCACGTCACTCTCTGCTGCAAGTGCACGATGTGCTTCGAAATATTGATGGGAGGAAAAGGAAATGTACTATGTTCTTGGTTGGGCTTCACTTCGTTTACACACACTGACAGCGTTGACGTATCTGTGTGTGTGTGTGTCAGCGCCGTCTGGCGGTGGTCCAACTAGGACGCAATTATCATTGTATTTTTGCGAGCGCCTTCAATCATTATTGTTCGTTCTTTGCGACAAAATGGCGGTTTGGTTCGATATTCGACAGTGATGGAGTGAGTTAAACAATATTTAATAATTTTTTTAATATGTGTTAAAAATTGAAAAGAATGTTGATTTTATTTAATTTTTGTTGTAAATCATTGCAGGTGTCAATGCGTAAAATACGATACGATTCTGCAATTACTTTCTAAACCGGAAGTGACTTTTTGCCTGCTCTGCGAGTGTAGTTTTGTCTTACCAAGAGTGTGTTGAAAAGCAAATTGTGCTGAAGTATTCAAATGCCAAAGTAAAAGATTAATTTGAAATTGAGGTGATGACATCCCTAAATAGGAAGTGACCCAAAAAAAATGAACATTTATCCTAATGAGCCCATTTTATATCAAAATAATTATTCTCGGATACATTAAAGCCATGTTTGTTGTCTTTTGTAACAAAATTACATTAGATTAATCATTACGTCTATACATTTCTGTGTTTTCTCAGATTACTAACGTCACTCTTTCATTCTTCTTTCAGACTTGGAATTAAGACGCCAGTTCAGAAAGACCTCAACCAATGACAACAAAGCGATGCCAAGGTACGATTTTGGGTGAGACAAAAGAACTACTGCTGCCGCCACCAACAGCCACATCACGACTCCACCTAAGAAAATATTGGTTAACATGGGTAACCGAGATCTCGTCCACCCGATGTGACGTCACTGCATCACGTTTGAGTCACTCGGCATCCGTGAGCGCTAAACTGACGACAAGGTTTCGTTGACATCTGACCACAATCGGTAGAAGTTGGTGGTCATGTCGAGCGAATCCAATGTGGTCAAGCCATCATGACACGCACAACCCAATGACAGGTGACGTTTCTTTTCTTTTTTTTTTGTCGCGGTACCATCTCCAGGATGGTGTTACTAACCATTCGAATATGCTACCAAAAAAACAAAACAAAACGTTCAAACAACACCAACTGTCATCCACCATTCAGCCGAGTAATGAAAATACAATCAATTCTGCCTACATCAGGAAATTTGGAACACGAGTTCGCGGATTAAAAAAAAAAATGATGTTGGCTTCCGAGCTACTGAGGAACTACATCATTGTCGTGATAACCGATAACGTTCGGTAACACTCATGATTAATATTATTTTTTAGTTTTGTTGAACGTCGTGTTCATGATTGATCAACGATTTCTTCGCCGGACATTTTTTTGTCCGATTAGATATCGTATGGCGTAAAGAAGGGTGTAATATACGTCTGTAAATGCGGCCATCATCCAGCACGTCAGAGAATAATAATAATTTTAAAAAAATTGATAAACAATCGGCCAGTTCCTCCCGTGTCGGCGCCCCCAACCCCCACGTTTGCCGGCAACGGTCGGTAGAGGGCGCCCGTGTACTTCGTTGCTTTATTGGCTGTGCGTCTCTATACTGTACGTGACCAGTGTGTGTCTGTATCGTGTCTCCATGCTGGCGTGCGGAGACCACTTCATCAGATTGATGGTGTGGACACCATAAAGATAAAAGATGGCGGCCTCCAAAATAAAGATGTCCGCCAGTCGAATAAAACAAAGATGGCGGCCACCGGAACAAAGATGGCGGTCACCAACATCATGAACTATCCTTGTATATATGTTTCTATGAAAGGGAGTGATTGAGAGAGTGAGGAGGAAAAAAAATTATATATAAAATGCATATTTGATTTACGTGTAAATATGTATGCATATGTTTTGTGCGTGTGTGGTTGGTTGTTCGCTGTACGCGCCCTCTCTTGTTCCGTGCTCTCCGCGCCGCTGCACCGGAGACCGGAAACGGAAGCAGGAACGAGACGCTGCGCGTTAGCAGTAAAAACAAAACAAAAAAATAAACTAATATCTATATGCTGTGTTTACATACAGACTGTGTTTCGGGCATCGTTTTGACTGCGTGACTGTTACAATATTGCCAATAAAAAAAAATGCTTTGTTACGTTTGTGATTAGAAATATGATCCCCGTTGCTACCTCACCCGAAGACCCAGTAACCCCCTTATTTAACTCTCCTTCGGCATACGCACCCCTCCCCCTCATTCTTCATCCCGCTTCCATGAACCCATGAACCCCAAATCCCCCCCCCACCCTACCTCTCTCCATAAAAAACAATACCAACATGTTCCTTAATCGTAAACCCCCCATGTTTATTCGTTGTTGCTAACTAAGAAAAAGTGACGTATATTACCGATCGTTGAAACCACCTCAGAGCTATATATATATTTGACTATATATGGTATACACAGTTGTGCAAAGCTGAAAAAAAATCTTATTCAATGTTATTGTAAATTTTTAGTAAAGGAAAGGTTGAAAAAATTGCGGGGATCAAATGTGATAAAAAAAATTTATATTCGGTTTCATTTTGCCTTTCTCTTTTAATTTCGATGGACAGACGTCAATTTGACAATGGGATAACGGATTGCCTCAGCAGGCGGAACCTGAGCTTTGCAAATTTTAAATATCACAAAATAGGATAATAATGCATTTGATATCTGCATTTTAGCAAATCGGAAGCAACATAACAAAAAATAAATAAGTGTTTATTCACTTTTAAGAAAAATAAAAGCACAACCAATTAATTATTTTTAAACCGAGAAATTCGTAATGAAAAAGTCAATCCAAGAGAGATTACCTAATGAGAACTTTTAGTATATAATTCTTTACAAAGCGGAACTCTGATCTTTGTACTTGATGATCAATGAATTGCGCAATCGCAAAAAACAGCATCTACTTCTGATGCCCAATATCTTCAACCATTTTATTGACATTGCTTGGGCATTGCCATGTGAGATAAGGCCTCAATTCAAATGACCATGTCATTTTTGTTTACGAGTGAAATTGTCAAACGGGTTACCATGTTAATTCTGTATCACCTTATGACTGTCTTGAGTTTCATCGTCCCTTCAGAAACACCTGAGCGTGCATGCGTAGTAGACAGTTTACGCAGCCCACCTTTTTTACCTGCTTCACATGCAATTCGATGACATTCGATACCAATAGCATGAAATTGGTGACTCTTTTCCATGTTGCCAAAACATAATAATCTTCTTTTGTCTATCGAATGTCTTCGAATGTCACGGTATGCACGGAATGGTTGGACTGCGCAATCCGCATCCTCAAAACGTCATCAGATTCCATGAAATTCGCGTAGAATATCGATTAACGAATCGATTATCGATACCGATATAAAAATATCAATTGATGTATGTCAATGGAATTCTTTAGGTTCAAGCACTCCAGAACATTTTGTGAGGTATTTGTACGATCCATTCAAAAAAATTAAAAAATAATAGTAATTAATTTCAAAGAAAAGTCAAAAAACTAAAAACTGGTTTAACTGGATCTGGTGATGTTTGAATTATGTGCCTGGTTGTCACGAGTCCAGTTAATGCACTTCACGCAGCGCATTCAGAGAACTAGTAGTTGCAAACACATGTAATTTAAATATTGAAGTGGTTAGTGTAATAACATGTAAGACTTTCGAGAAAAAAAAACATTAATATTATCTGTCATTGGTGGAACGTTTTGCCATTGCTTTTGCCACCTTTTTCACTAAAAAAAACATTTTTGTTACCTCCCGAAAGCTCTTGTAATGTGATAAAATGTGTTTCTCAATTTTGTTCTATTTTTTATCGAAATCCAATGCCTTGTCCAAACGGCAAATGATGAAATCCATGTTCCAAAAAAAACCCCTTAACATCAGATCATACGACCTACCAGATACCCAAAAATCCTCCATCCCCCACATCCAACCAGTCCCCTCCCTCCTCATCATTATTCATTGTGTTAAATGCTGTAAATGTACGGTATAAACCTCAATGCTGGAGGGGAAAAAAACACATTATACAAAATAGTATCTGTGTGTTTGTCCATTTATTATTGCGTTGAATTACAATTTTAACAAGATGGTCTGACAAGATGATTTGGCGTCTAAAAATTGATTATATCGTAACATTATTTAGAGATTGCGATGAACGAATCCGTTTGCATAAGCTGACTCCGATTGAGATAGAGGTGGGGGTGCGTCCAGTCATAAGATAACAATTAGGAATCCAATGAACGTCAACGCCCAGAATCGACCAGTTTCGGATTATTCCGATTTAACATAGCCATAGGTTTTTACATTGACGGTTGTTTCGCGTGTAGGTGGCGGCACTGTCGCTGCCCGGATGAGGTCTCCATTTTTTTGTTTGTTACTGGGCCAATTTTTTCCACGTACATGGAGGCGCCAAACGAAAATATGTCACCAATAGCTCAGTGCCCCACTGACAGCGAACGAGAGAGAGAGTCTGTTGTTATGCGGGGGGGGGGTGGCAGTGCCGTTGGGAGAGAATGAGTATCTAAAGCCGGATGAAATATTGCGATCTTGGACTGGATTTTTCCTTTCCCCCCCTCCTCCTCTTGCCCCCATGGCTGGGTCTGTGCATTTGCGGCCCGTGACCGCATTCGGCACACACACACATACACCCACGCACTATACTCGATATGAGACCGAGTATTTACCCTAGATTGTCGCCAGAAGTGGAACGGCGCCATTACTCCATCGGCATTGAGAGAGGATCGCAGTTGTGCCCTTGATCGACGCAGCCACCGACGCCGTATCCTCCTTAGGCCCTACCACCTACGGAGAATACTACTAGGGATGACGTCATTCGGTTCCACTTCCCGGCTCTGGTAACCGATCCATAGTAAGGTCAGATATGAAGACGATTTTTATCTATTTTTCTTTATCTTATAGTTACTTTTGTTTTAATTGATTGATCATTTTGATGTGTTTATTTTTATATCTGCGCAGTGTGGTCCAATAAAATGGATGCTAAAATGTATTGCGACATGTGGATTTATTCTGTTGTGACTTGACCGAGAAAAATTCTCCGAGATCAGAAGGCGCTTTCGTCGATTAAATTTGCGTGTTCCAAAATGACGATCGATGAAAACTGTCATTATATAATGTTAATCGATTTTTAAGAGTTTTCGTAGATAAAATTATGGATGAGTGGTTTGGGCAATTTTTTTTATAGCATTGACGAAATTGAAACGCAATTTTAGATTCCAACGCCAAAACATCCGAATGAGGGTTTCCCAATGGTAAATCGACGCTGGAACGGCGCAGGACATTCCTTAAGTGCGTGTAGGCGATATTTTACAGTATATTTCAAAAATGCAAAAATATTTGATTCGAGATTTCATCCGAGGTGACAGGAGGACAAACAATGCCACCATTGGCGAATTTATTGGCGGCTGGCGCTGCGCACTATACAGCTCGCCTATCTTCCATTTTCTCTCTTTCGTTTCCTATCTGTCGCTTTTTGGAGCGCGCACTCAGTGTGCGCATGCGCAGTGGGCTTTCCGCAAAATTCTTTTTCCGGTGGCGCGGTGCTGCATCCGTTGGACGTCAAGAAACAAACAATAATGTGTGATAGTATGTTTCTTTAAAATTGAATGACTCGCTGGACGCGAACTCATGCCGAAATTAGCCTTTATATAGTATTTTTCTGTTGGCTCGTGGTTTTTTAGCTTTATCACAAATTGGCGCCTATTTCATCATTTGGTTGGTGACGACAGTGTTGAAATTGTCGTCACTAGTGGCACCTAGTCTAACTCCCAATCCCCATTCCCTTTTAAGAGAGCTGTGAACGCATAGTCCGATAATGAAAAATGAAATCTGCTTCTATAATCCATTATTTCTTGACCTCTACAGCACATTGTCCGTCCATCGATCTACGATATTAACAACTGTAATTCGTCGAGTAATTAAATGGAAGGCGTCAGCAGGGGGCACCAACAACGCCCAGAGGTCATAATACGGAAGTATTCGCACATTTTCGCCTCGCATTAAAAAAATATGAACTTTAATTTTAACTAAAGCGTGGCTAGAACAATTACAAAATTATAATTTGCTGCTAGTGAGTTTTCCAGTTAGCTGTTTAATGACACAATCAGGATTTCAACAACATTGTGCCAGTTCCCCGCGAACGGTATAACAATAGACGACGTGCGACGCTCAGCTGGCGAGCGGATTCTCCAGATCCTCCTCAACCCTTTCGACACTCACTTTTATATGTTTTATAGTCACTTTTATAGTTGTCCTTTTTAGTCAGATGTTTAGAAGTATCCATTCATCGGATGGTGAAACTATAAGCGCCACTAATGGCAACAATTGCAATCAATCATCGCCTGTCACATGACGAATTTGTGCGCCACCTGGTGATAAAGCGCAGCCCAATGTCACGTTTTGCTTCAAATTGTAGTGCATTGACTTGGCCGTTTCTTTTCGGTAAATAGAATAATAATATTTATTGTAGTGTTTCACCAGCTTTCTAGACTCAAAGCCCTTCCATGGGGTCACCTGGCAATTTTGCCTAACCTAGGTTCGACCTAGAATGGGATCCTTAACGTGCACCTGATATCGTGCAAACGCGTGTCACGATTTGCTTCCATTCCGAAAGAAGAAGTACGTAGAAATTTCTCTCCCCCGAAAAATTCCGAAAGTATCGTCCATAATCGAACCCGCAAAACGGTCATCAACCATTACGTCACCATTAGGATATCAAGATTTTCTGGGAAAAAATGAGTGCGAATGTCTTCGAGCAAATGACGTAGGTGACGTTGGAATAGAAGCTCTCAAAAGAGATTAGGCGCCATCGTCCTGGAGCTGAGCCGTGCTGCACCGTTTTTTTTCCAGTATGCATTTCTAGATTCGAAATAACGATAGTGAAAGCGCACCAGTTCAGCGCTTTCATCCAGCAGTTTCCCCATTGAAAACGAGCAGGGGGAGGGGACTTTAAAGACTGGTGGTCTCAAGGGGTTGAAATACGTTGAACATCAGGATCTGAATCGCTGAGGCATCGTTGGACACGAACAAACGCAGTCTTTTTACGCGTGACTGGGTAGCGCTCCCTCTGCCCGCTGAGCGCTCGCGAAGAGCGGCTGACTGGAGAGCGAACCCGCCAGATGACGGGAGGTCCCACAGTTGCGCTAATAATCTTCATCTCATTACCATACTTGAACAATCGACAATTTAAATACATGCACATACATAGTTCTTCCATCAGCAGAGGAAAAGGTCGGCGTCATTTGCGCCACATGCCTCGCTCGCTCTTTACAAGACTCGAGGTGCGACGGTCACGGGTTCGATTCCCAGAGTGGGCTAGTAAAGATTTTCTACCCTAGTAGAGTGCAGAATTAGTCATCATGTAATAAAATAAAATTGATTTCGATTTTTTCAATTCTACGATGGTAATTATGCATCTCCTTTAAAAAATAACATCGAGTTTCATGGAGGGAAAAACATTTTTCTTCCCGTACCTCTGTTTCCAATCTCAACAGGACTACCAAAACCACTTGGGGCCGCCTGCGCGCTAGCTGTCACGTCCCAACGTTAGTTTACTCTTCCGAGTGAAAAAATAACAACTATTTCTAGTATTGATTTTATTTTTTCGAATCTCTACAGAGTTGAGTCTCTCGCCTTTTCCCCACCCACATCCTTCCTACTCGCTCTCTCCTTCCATCCTTTTTTCCCGTCGATCCTCTCTCTCTCTATCTGGCTTCCTTCGTCGCTCTAATTTTCTTTTTTCTTCTTCTCGTCTTTCTTTCTTCGCCCAGCCACGCGTCGATTCTCTGCCAGCTCTCTCACCATTTTTCTTCCACCAGACATTTCAAGTGATTTAAGGTTCAAAGTTATAGGGACGATTCGAGAACGCTAAAATAGTGTCGGAGTCTGACTTTGGTTTAGCAACGACGGTTGAAGGGAAAAGGCCATCTTGAGAAACGGGGCCCTTGTCACCAGGAAAACTGCGACCGAATTAGCAATTCGGTCGCAGTTTTTCTCTTTTTCTAGGCTAATTTGAACTTGGAAGTTCGTAGCTCGCTAGGGATTTCTTTCGTTCACCACCTTTTTATTATTGCAATATAAAAAATTCGATTTGTGGCCTATTCGAATTGAAATTCAACAAATTTGCTTACAACTTTTTTGAATCAATCTAAATATTGATATTCCATTTTCAAATTGCGTAATCCATAATTCATTTGACACAATGTAAAACAGAAAATTTTACCTATGACAATAACACATTTCAATCATAACCAAGTTGATCTAAATAGCAGTGACGTCTTACTATATATATATAATTCTAAAGTATATCCAGTCCTGCGGTATTTCTTCGCCGCGGATTCCTCAATTGTGACAAGATAAATTTATGTTATTTTTTCAGAAAAGTTAAAAAAGACTTTTACTGTAAACTTGTAACTTTACTGTTACTTGTAAAAGTCTTTTTTAACTTTTCTGAAAAAATAACATTAATTTATCCTGTGACAACTGAGGAATCCGACACGAAGAAATACCGCAGGACTGGATATGCTTTAGAATTGTATACATAGTATGACGTCACTGATATTATAATCGACTTGGTTATGATTAAAAATGTTCTTGACTGTGTGCCGTAAGTCACATTTTCAGATTTAGATATTGTCAAATGGATTATGGGTTATGTAATTTGAAAATGGAATATCAATATTTGGTTTGATTCAAAAAAGTTGTAAGCAAATTTGTTGATTTTCAATTCGAATAGGCCACAAATCGAATTTTTTATATTGCAATAATAAAAAGGCGGTGAACGAAAAAAATCCCTCGCGAGCTACGAACTTCCAAGTTCAAATATGTAAACTTCTTATCTCATCTAAAAATATGAACATGCAACATAGAACGCAATACGGCTGTTGTACGAATCGTTGGCGGTCAATATATTGAATTTGGGGTTCGGTCAGGCGATTTATTGATATCGAGATTTCTATTCTCCACAGCCCGAAGTTGGCGAACAAAATATTCCCCACACCATGGTCTCGAAGGTGGAGCAATGATATGTTGGCGTTGGTTTGCGTGCCTCGACTATTTTATTTGCTTAGTCCACCTATTTATATATATATATATAAACAGGTATCACGAGTACACGTCCTATCGAAATAGACGTTGCGCATATTCAGCAGATCAACTAGGCGTGTGAACGGACAGACTGGACGTTCGGCGGACCGAGCATGGTCAGAATTTGGAAACAGGATTTCCTAGCCGAATGTTCAAGCCACATTGGGATCAGTGGTCGACGCTTTTCTGCCAAAGTGGTCAACGCATTTGGTCGCAATCGAGCTCGCAGATGCTAAAAGAAAGCGGCTGAACGACCAGAGTCTACACCAAAGAGGGACTTTCGAAGAACTAAAGACCAAGAGTCCTATTCGCTAACAAGTATGGTGTAACAAGTACAGGGTGTAAAAACGTAGTAGCTCCTAAAAATGGAGCCATCTAGAGATCAGTTAATAAAACCTGACCGACGATTGTGGTGGTCAAAATGGCACAAGAAAATGTCCCAATCCCTTCAAGATTAATCCATCGGCTCATCGATCAGTAAAGACCAGCGTTTACACAGTTTAATTAGACTTGGATATTGCAGCAGCGATCGTATTAGAATCTCTCCGACTGATTCAATGGACAATAGCAAAATTATTATACATGTACACTACCATACCATAAAATATATACACTACCGTACACCACCATACACTACCATACCATACCGTACCATAAAATAGAGCACACCAAATAAATAATATCATATCTTCGTGAAAAATGCTTCGATTTAAATGAGGTGTTGCAGTGTTCTACTTTAATTAATAGAGATTCACATTTTTCGTGCATAGGTGGCGCTGCACATCGGATTAATTTTATTTAAAAGAGATGTTGCTGCTGAGAAACTCATTTACAAACTCCCAACATTTAACAAATTAGTGATGGTGTCTCTTGGTGTTTCTGCACTCGGTCGAACTGGAATTAAACCAGTTTGGACCTGAAGTTAAGATCGATGGAAAATATTACAGGGATGAACTTCTGACAAAATAACTTCCAACTCCAAAAAACATGAGACAAATCTCGTTTTTCTTCATTTTTTTAGCAATCCCCGCAAAGCTCGCTCACCGTGCTCGAGATACAGTTGAACTTCTGCAACGGGAAACACCACAACCACCGATCTGGCCACCAAACAGTTACAAATCGAAGATTACCAATATGAAAGATTTGAAAAGGCGAACTAAGTAAACTTGGATTGAACTCGGCTAGCGTATAATCGATTCGTTAATCGAAAAATATTGTGTTCGACTTCGGGCACTTGTGTCAAAGCCACCGGAGAACATTTTGAGCACATTTTATAATTCAATTTTGTCCCAAATCTATTGTTCTATGTAATTGCCAAATTTCATTTAAATCTAAGCATTTTTCACAAGGATATTGATATTTTTTGGTGCTCTTTTTATGGATTACAGTGTATGTTAAACGTTGCACCATGAAATTTAGACGCAACCGTCTTCCATTAGGCGGCTGCCCCGTGAGATAGCAATCACACATTGCATGACTGCACTGCTGAGAAACTACTGGAAGTTTTACAACCCTCTTACACAGGACAGTGCTTAGCAAAAGGTATGTCGGGTTCGTGTCATGTCATCCTTGTGTTGTCCTGAGTTAAGTCACTGATATCGTAGATGAGAAACAAGCAATAGATGTTCACAAGATGGCGTCGCGAAACACCAGTCTCTCTCTTTTGACTTCGAGTTGTAGAAACAGAAAAATCTAGCATTTTTCAAATTTGTGCCGTGATGTACGATTAGGATTATTACAGGTTTTGTTGTCAGTTAGATATCATGATTATTAAATTAGTAACTTATATATCGGTATAGAATTTTGTTTTTGACAATGCATTCTGCAGTTTTATGAGTTTTAATCGTATTTTAATCGTGAAAGATTGACTTTTGAGGTTCAAAATTGGTTATTGCGCCTATTGACTTCAAATCAGCTTTATATCTTAGTCGATCCAATGCTGTGAGAGGCAAGCATGACTTTGCATAGTTCCCAGGCCGCTTCTAAGCGTAAGCCGTAATGCTATTATATTGGCGTATAGGAATGAGGAAATTATAAATTAATTTATGCTAATTGGTAATTTAGCTATTTGCATGCAGTGTCTCGCAGTTGGAAAGACAGCCAAAATCGATAATTAAAGCAGCGGAATACATGGAATACATGTCCCGGGTCAGCTTTTTCGCTCGTTTCAGTTCATTATATTTGCTAGACCTGTTTCATTCGCATTACTTCGACTGCTGTTAATGACCGAGCCTTGTTAGACCGTGACGTTAGTTTCTCACGAAGAAAATAAAAGACTGTGCGCTTATGATTAGTCATGGTGACGCGGGACATGACTTCAATCAGTCTTGAGACCGCCTATTTAAAAGTATAGCCTCGTTTTGGATTTATAAAAAAGGGACATAGCCATACTAATTTTGCAAGTTTTCGTTCAGTGCTTTCGTGACGTGTCAATTTCACAATTACCTAGTGAAGAGAAACACGTAGTTCTAGGCCAAAAATAATTTTTGTTCACGCAAACGCGCGCAGGGGGAACGCTAGATGTCGCTTGCGTCGATTGTGGGTGTGATTTTACCCTGACCCTTACCTTTGATGTCCAAAATTGGATCTGGTGAATCCATACAAATTTGATTATGTCAATTTCGCGAGATTTATGTCATTACAAAGCGCAGATGTTCGTTATATGCAGTAATTGTTCTCTTTGATGATGACGCAGCTGATGATTTTCACCCGAATATTATAAATTGAAAGTGAGAGAAATTTGATCTCGATCAACATTCTTTCTAAAACGGCAAGGGATAGTCTAGACCTAGACCTATAGAGGTTGTCTCAAATGTCAAACTCAACCCCGATTGCATCCTCATTTAGGGGATGCCCAAAATAAGGTTTTCAGCAATCGTCACTACAGAAACCGATTTTCTCAGAAATTGCTCGGAAAATGAGTGAGGATATGAAATGTGAATCACGAAAATGTCGACCCAGATCACTCACAACGACTTGAGGTGGTTAAGTCCTCTCGAAAACGACTTCGCCTGGTAAACGAAGCCGTCCGTGTCCGTACCACAATACCATTTTCGGATATGTATATTATCCCGGTAGCGGTTTTCCAACGTTATCTTCCAACTCGGGGATCTCTCGGTGGTGGTGGTAGTGGTGTGGGTGGGGGGAGGGGGGACTCGATATGAGAGAACTGTGGAGCGCTTCGGCAAATATCCCCCGCAGGCAAGCAGACGGTTAGAATGCATCTTCTGTTTGTCGAGCGCCGCCCGGGCCATTGCTTCGAAGCGAGCAGGTCGCGCGACCGCCTAAAAGCACTACTAATTATTAATTATCCAAACCACGTCACTGCTGTGACAACAAAACTTGACGCGCCACAGTCACACACATTGCCTTTGTGGTGGCACGACCTGCCTTTAGCTTTTCTCCCCCATGTTTAATGGGATTATTTATTTTCTGGATGCTTCTGTGAGCCTCCTGGCGATGATGCCTTCACGTATATACGCTTTTAAGTATTGCTTTATAAAATTGTTATTTTTCTTGGATCTGACGTCTTACAGCTTTTCACCTACAAGTTCATTTATGTGGGTTTTATCAGATAATGTCTAACGAAAATGTGATAATTATCGGAATTATCAGGTTTGGACTCATGTATTGGAATCAGATACGCTCGTAATATCGTGTATGGCGCTGACAATATAGTCCGATCTGGCCTCCTCTGACTGGCGTATCATCCGCACGTCAAATCATGCCCACTACTTTATAATTATTTTTCACCTGAACCCGGACACTCAATTAAAATAATTTCAAAATTAAATACAATGGCAGATATCTAAAATTGAATTATATATGTCAAAACTCAGTAGTAGGCCTCTCGTAATTTAATAATTCACAATCCTGTGAGTTTTATTTTTTCCGGAATGAAATAAACTCGAGACAAATTATCGTTTCACTCATTTTCATTGCATTACCGAATGTCAATCATTGGCATTTTTAATGATGCTGTTCGAATAATGTCAACATTTGAGTGAGTTATTGGATTACACGAAGAGGACATGGGGAATTGAATCGATTACTACAAAGGGTTCCTACTTAATAAAGCAGAACTGTGGCAAGTTGATAAGAGAAAAAAGGACGCGAATTTCTAAGGACATGTGTATGCTTTACGTTCCAAAAGCGATTGCTGCAAAAGAAGCGATGTCTGAAAATTCAATTGCTCAAAATGGTGTTCAACAAAGAATAACTTTCCGCTTTAAAATCTTTACGTCGTACCAACAATGATGATCTTTGTAAGCCATAGATTGCCGATGCGATTCGGAATCTATTCTTCCTTCTCCTTCCCCCTCCTAGACCAATGAGAGCG
>JAQGBY010003388.1:0-19440 GCA_034698785.1 Mycogona germanica
TCAAGAAAATATGGACCCTGCACATGTCATAAATCGTCTGAATCTGAAGAATCTTCTGGCGACATTTGGTACAGAAAGGCCAATAAATGCTGGTGTCATGCAAATAAAACCAACTTTTGTACCACCATTTATAGTTAGACCAAATGATGCGCAAATAATTTTTTCTCAAGAAAATATGGACCCTGCACATGTCATAAATCGTCTGAATCTGAAGAATCTTCTGGCGACATTTGGTACAGAAAAGTCAATAAATGCTGGTGTCATGCAAATAAAACCAACATTTGCACAGCCCATAATTCCAGCTGCACAAATGAATCTGGACCAAATTTTAGCTAACATGAAAGAGGCCAGTAACAATAAGCCATTGAATATAGTGTCCACATCAAATTTGTTGGACCAATTGAACATGGCATACATGCTGTCACAAATAAAATACCCACATGACAAAGAGCAATTAAGTGTGACAAACATGCAACCACAATATATTGCTCAGGAAGGTGCTAAAAAATTTATTCCACAGGTAAACCCTCTTGATGTTCCAAATCCATCAATTTGGAACAGACTTATTGCTCCAAAGTCATTTCAGATGTCTGATGATACAAAACAATATTCCAACTTTGATGAGACAGATGCAATTTCCAATCAACCAGTAGTTGCAACTCAACTGTCAATGGTTGATCCGAGTGATGAGTCCATAAATGGGAATTCAAATGTAAATTCAATGGATGAAACAAGGGATGACAACTTAAATGTTAATTCAATGACTGATACGAAAAATGAAACAATGGTTGCATATGATGATTTGCAGGATGTTTCAATTGATGTGTCTCAGGGTACATTAAATGTTGAGGCACAGGATGTTACAAATGATGGATCACAAGATGTTCCAAATGATGGATCACAAGATGTTACAAATGATGGATCACAAGATGTTACAAATGATGGTTCACAAGGTGTTACAAATGATGGATCACAAGATATATCAAAAATTGAGACTCAGGATGTGCCAAATGATGGCTCACAGGATCCAAGTGTCGAATCCCAAGATGTAACAAAGAGTGAGCCCCATGATAACCTGAAAGATGCCTCCAAGATTGACTCAGTGGATGACTTGAAGCCTGATCAAAATAATGAACCAATCACTGAATCAAACAGTGAACCGAAGTACGAACCTAAGGGGGATACAACGAGTGATCTTAACATTCAATCGACAATAAAATCAAGCATTGGAACGAAGGCTGAGCCAACTAATGAACAAGGGAATGAGAAAAATGAATCAAATAATTCTCCTGGGGAAGATGGGGACGAAGAAGAGGACTCTGAGGATGATTCAAACGATGACCCTGATGAATCTGATGATTTTGAAGATGAGGATGACAATGACGATTTAAATGAACATAAACAAAACAAGAAAGATATCAATTCCCAAATTTCATTCAATAATATCAAATCTGATCATGAAACTACAACCAAGTACAGTAAAGCAGAAAGTTCTATTAACGAATTTAATGTTAGCAAAATTGAATCTGAAGGGCAAAATAAACTAAAACAACCGATCAATAAGCAGCTATACATTGTAAAACAGCCATCCATTCCAATTCATCACGATGTCTTAAAAATGCTTAAGTCAATTGGTGGCAACACTAATATTGGTGGTTACAAAATGGACAAGGTGAAACCCCACAAAAGAAAGGCTCTTGAAAACATCAGCTCCAATTCATCTAAATCAGGTTGTTTATTGGCATATAATGCACATGAAAATGTTCCCAGTACTGGTCTTCCTGATATCTATAGTGAAAATCGTCTTGCTCAGTCAGTGAATGTGACAGGATCGGATACATTCAAATTTCAAAGACAAGCAATAGCAACTAGAAGGAAATTGCATCCTCATCGTTGCTGTACAGTGGATGCTTGCTGTCTTCCCGGTGCCAGTTTTCCATTGCACAAGTCTACCACGTCTGTCTACTGTGGAACCACTACACAACCTGAAGCGGAATGTGAGTGTGCCACTATGCCTATGTGTCCAAACCTGTTTCCAATGCCTTATCCAAACTTTGGTGCAAAAGGGGGTGGACCTGGAGCTGCTAAGCCTCTAGGTCCTCCATTCTATGACACAAATCCAAAACCCCCATATGGAAATATCAAGTCACTCAAGTTTCCCAACCCAAACATTCCATACTGGTGTTTGTCAACAAAACCTGTGTGTGTGTCACTACCATTCTTCTATTACTAGACAATTTTGTATCTGCATTCAATAATACGTGAGGTATGAATTTTGTGGACTTCATGAAGGGGATTAAAGTCCAGCAACATGTTTTTGTCAATTAGGGGTTATTGAATCTACTTAGCATAACCTTTATATGTGAACAGTAAGATAATTGTTATCTATTTTTTAATGTTTTTACTTCAGTTAGATTAAGAATGCAATCTGAATGTAAAACGGAACGCATTAATTAAGGTTCATCTGTTAAATGCTTGCTTATGGGTGTTGCACTTATTTTTGCATCTCGATAAACATTTGATAAACATTTGACCGTCTCAATGAAAGTGTTCAGTGCAATGTCAAAAATGGATTATTTATATTCTCAGCATACAACACACATTCAGGGTTTGCTACCAAATTAATTATTCTCATTTAATATAAGATGAATTTCAACGAACCCATATTTTCCTTTACGGTTCCATCTGTTTGAAGAGATTGAAAAATACATGATGGACTCGTGGAATGAATGACGGTCATCCTTTTATTTTTCTTCTACTTAGCACATAAAAGTGAAGCTGTATTTTTGTTTATTTTTTACCTCAAGGATTGAATATTCAACTCGTAACCGAATCTAATTTAACGCTTCGGAATTTACTCTGGTTAAACCCTTACACCACAACGGTATTAGTCTCCTCAAATCGCTTGTCAGCCCAACTGGTGTTAAATTGGATAGCTCTGCTGCCTTACACGAAGCCGAAGTTTAGGGGGAGCTTCTTTTACTAGGCGAGCTAGAAAATGTGCATACAGGGTGCCGCGAAATTGCAAAATTCTTGCGCGCACAGAAACAGATCCAAGCCGAAGTAAAAGCGTGTCTTCGATGCATGTCTTATCAAGAGCGAGTGGAGTAGCGACTTCTGCGTAAATTTAAACGATATTTGAGTAAAATAAAATATTCATAATAAATTCATAATGAAATAGGGGTTGAGATATTTGAGTATACTAGAAGCTTCAGCAAGTTTAAACACTATGTGTAAAAAATGTCACACACTGACAGCTTAACTTAAGCAAACTTATGCTTTAAATTATAAAATCGTACGTGGCTTTGCAAAATATTTTGAACAATTGTATAGTTATCACGGATGGCAGATTCCAAACGGACATTATTTCGATAATAGCAGTGTTTAAAATCATACATGTCTCGTAGATTTTTTATAGTCAGTCCCATAACTTTTTGAATGCAGAATACATAAATTTAACTTTGTTATTTTGGCCATTTTATGGAGAAAGAGGAAATTTTGAAAATTTTCAATTCCTGTTTGACAGACGTTCAAATCAAAGGTCAAATTTCAACCTTCTCCTATTTGAAACACATAATTACTAAGATTAAAATTTAATTTCATAACGGCGAGCATATTTCGAATCTCGTGTACCAATTCTCGAGAGCCCGCGCCGGGAATCGAACCCAGAACTGCCGAGCCACAGTCAGTCACTAAACCAACTGGGCTAAGACGAGTCGTACATTAATTTTTTTAAATTTAATTTGAATCACCAATGAAGTTTCGGGAAAGTCATTGCTTATCAAAATGTAAATAAATTTATTAAATGCGTCTGTAGTTCTATTCAGAAAGTGGTTCGCAATCCTTACTTTCCTTAGACTCGATTGTCTAATTATAATTGAATTTCTGAATTGACATAAAACCATACCCAATTAAGTTTGTTGTTGCAACCAAACATCAGAATTTAAATTTTATTAAAAAGTGCCTGCGTGAAGAGAGCACCATTCACAAAATGCGTTATTATTTACAATGAAACCTGATGAAGCACTTGCAGTGAATGATATGTATACTTAACAAATTTTCAGGTCTATTAGTCGTTCAGGTGACAACAGTATACAATGAGGTACACAAGTAAAAACGAAAGTTTTTCTCGAAATATTCAAATCCATACAAAAACTGAATTTTTCAGGTTATGGTTTCGGCTTCTTGGTGGGTGGTTCACTGCTGGGCTCCTCTTCAACCCCCACATTGAATACTGGTTTCGGTTGAGTTCTTGAAAAAAAGCGAGATTATCAATTAATTAATAAACCTAAAAGAAAATATCTCTTTAAAAAATCTCACAAAATGTTAAGAATTTAATTGGGTGAAAAACAAAATTTGAATTTTCTTTTCAACATTGGTCAAGTGGCTGAAAGAATAAATTCAATCTTTGTTCGTCTGCCAACGCAAGTCTTCATCACTTACACGGAATAGGCCGGCGAAATCCAGTAGGGATTTTCGGCGGCGTCCTTGGCAAACTTGAGGATCGCTTCCCTGGGATCTTGGTCGTCTTCCACCTTCTTCTTCAGACCCATGCTCCGGATGATAAAGGAGGAAAGCGTTCCACCGGCGGCCGCAATCCTTCCACCCATTCCTAAATTAAATCAAAACAAAAACGAATTGGACACTTTTCATCCGCTTCACATAACCAAAAGGTGATTTGATCTCCATCTAATTTTTCAATAAATCCGAAATTATCGACGCAGCAATGGTCGCTAATAATTTTTTTTAAAATACGTATTCTACGCAAATAAGATTCGTACCTGGACCGGTGACTGGCAGATCCGGTCGGTGTGACTTGAGCGGGTCCTTCCGGTCCTTCTCCAGGCGCTTCTTGGTGCTACGTGGTCGCTCTTCTCGGAACAGCGGCAAAGCGTGTGCTGTGAAACAACAACATCGATAAGTCGAGACAATGCCCTTTTCGAATCTCCCTTGTACAAAGAAATAAAGGAGCCAATAACTCACGGGTGATGATCTGCTGCTGGGCCAGCATCTCCACCTGTTTCACCTTCCGTTTGGTCTTGATCACGCACAGCTTCGCACCCCTGCAGAAAAGAGAGATTAGAAATATATTTTTTAAATAACCAGTACGCAGTAGTCGAAGATTGGCCACAGATTTGGGTGTTGAACCCACTCACTTTTGGCTCTTGGTCGGGTTGTAGAACATCTTGGCGATGCCGTTGCCGCATCCGGTGATTATTTGGTTGAGCTTTGGATGCCACATGCAACGTACTACACTCTGCGGAAGAAAAAAATCAAAGAAATAGATTAAATAAACGTTGGACAAAGACGCGGCAAGTCGTGGCCAATGGGTAAGGAGCGAACTGCAACGTTTCAGAGGATTATTGTTGTAGGATGAGGTAAAAGATTTTAAATTTGTATAGCAAAACGGACAAAGCGATTCACTCTTTCATGGGTCAAAAGTTGATGAAAACAATTTTTTAGTTGAAAAACATATTTAGAATGGAACTTCCAAACCGTCAATTCAATTATCACAAATATATTCGCCGTTGAATTTAGATTTTCCTGCTCTCAGATTTTTCCGATTTTTCCTTCACTCCACTTACCGAATTGGTCACTTCGATTTCGGTGACCAGATTAAAGGAGCTGGATTCGAGGAAAACGAGCTTTCCCATTTTGTCGCCTTTGTTGAGCGACGTCCCCGTGACGACGAGCCGATCGTCCGGACTGAACACGCAATCAGTTCTGAAAAATTAATTGAATGAAAATTTAAAGACCAAAACGGCAACCAAATTTGCTACTAGTTTTTCAAGTGCCCTACATTCGAATCATCAAGATTGCAAAAACGCAACACGGAGAGATCACCAGACACATACGAGCACTGATTGCATCGATCACAAACAAACGAACATGAACAAAAAAAAGATGTAGCATTACTCAGGATGGCGGTTGTACAGGTCCTTCTTCTCGAAAATGGCTTTCTTGAACATTCTGACGTCCCACAATTTCAACGTATCATCACCTACCACAAAAATATCACGAACGATCGAATGAAAATTATTATTTAAAAGTTTAAATAACGTGAAAAAACTGAAAGACGAAATTCGAAGAGATAACACTTACCACCACGAGTGCAAACGTGTTGGCCATGGTAAGAAAATACGACGCAGGAGGTGTCTGTTCCCTTGTCGTGAGCGTTGCGCAATAAGTGAGAAGTATTCACCTACACCAAAGAGGAAAAAAATTAATTAATTCGATCACTCCACCCGATTGCCCTAGAATAATTTTACAGAATGTACACGATAATTCACGGGGCAACTCTCACGAAGTTCTCAACTTGGTCCAGGAGATACATTTTGGTCATTCAAATTGGATTCCCAACACCAAACTACGTCATGTGCGCATGCGCATAAAAGAGAATGAGTGGAATTTGGGATTGTGCGCATGCGCATAAAAGAGAATGAGTGGAATTTGGGATTGTGCGCATGCGCAGATGACGTCATTTGATGTTGAGAATCAAATTTGAAGGACCAAAATGTATCTCCAGGACGAATTCTACTAACAAAATTAGAATTTTACGCAGCCAACGTCACAACGGCTTAACACAAGAAATAAGGTCGAACTTACGTAGGCCTTCCGGTGATCCCACATCTGTATGGAACCGTCGCTGCTGGCGCAGGCCACGAGATTGCCGTCACGACTGTAGGTGCACGCCACGGGGATCGCGCGCAGCCCGCCCGTAGTTCTGGGTTTGATGACGTGAATCTGTTTCTTGGCGCCGTCCATGTTCCACAGTCGTAACGTTCTATTGAGGATCATTATTCAGACACGTCAATGCGAGATTTTCATAAATAAAAATGGTGCCAAAGCAAGACAAGTCGGATATTCAGTTAAGGACGATGTCTTAAGGACAATGAATGCTAGATCGATATAGCAGTGTGATCAGACAGTTACAGTAATGGTGGATATTTGAAAATAACTTCTCGTTGACCAACGCTACACTCCGTCATAGTCACCGAAAATAGTTTGAAAACATTAAAATTTAGATCGTTTATTTGGATTTTCATGATTCAAAACACAAAAAAAATTTAAATAATTAGATAAGAAAATATTCACGTATATTTGATGGCATCACCTATGTGTTTCCCCCCAAAAAGAAACTGCACTATTTTGTGCACTCAAAAAGCAATACACTAATATAAACTTGAAAACAATGAATATATGTATACAGTATATATGGTTCACCAATTCCCGTTGAGTGGTATGATTGAAAACAAATACAGAAATTAATTTGATTTATAAGATCAACACTGCATGTGGATTCTGCTAAATCATATTTAAAGAATTTTAATTATTAAATACAGAATTATTCAGATTTTTGAAAATGGTTGAGATTATTCAGATTAAAATTGCAATTAAAATAGTAAGAGAAGAGCTTACCCATCGTTTGAGCATGTCATGAATTCGTTCCTATCTTTTGGATGCCAACAACCGCTGTGCAGCATGGCAATGTGACCCTAGAAGACGCAATATATGATTTAAATTTTTAAAGTTAAAAAAATACACTTTGTTGAATTGCTTTTAATTTTGCTGTTTCCAGAAGAGTCTCAATGAGACATTACACAAATCGGGGACCTACACTGGTTCTGGCCATGTCTGTGATGTACTGGTCGCCCTTGGGGCATTCCATGATCTCGAAGCCATCTCTATCCAAAATCTTGGCCTGGGCGTTACCGGAGACGACCAGGATACTGTCACCGGTGACGCTGTACTGCAGAGATTTGATGGCATGACTGGAATTTAAAATAATTTCAATTAGGGAAAGAATGATTAATAAATTTTAGTTTTCCCTGAACAAAATTCCGTTAAAAATTCTAAAAATTTGTATGGCAATCGCGTAAAATTTCGAGAAGTTAAACTGACCACTCGCACGGATGGATGGTACGGAAAGACTGCAGAGAAGCGTCCATTCCAGCGAAATCCCAAAATCTTAACTCGTAGTCGTAGCCGCCAGTGATGAGTCGAGAACCTGAAGGATCGAGAGCCAGTGCGGATACCTAAGACCGACAGAGGTGCGAAATTCATTGTTAAGTTAAAAAGGTAACGTAAGTTGTATAAAAATGTAAGGCTAGTCAGTCTGACATCAACTTACATTGCGACTACCGTGAACTAGCTGAATCTCGTGACTTGCTGGGATAGATTTCTCGAGCGTCTTAGAACAAAAATACAAACAAAATCATTTTAATGTTTCACTTTTCACAACCCGCAGCTGCCATCATCAATTGTCAATACCAAAAGCCTTCATGACCCTTCATAAAATTTAAAATCTGTTTCTAGCTTAAACATTCCAACAAAGGTATTTCTCGTAAAAACTAATTCAAAAATTGTGCACTTATATCTTCAGTTGTTAAATATAACATTTTATGAGAAGAAAATATTGGCAAAATATTTTAAATGTTTTGAATTTGTAATGTTTAATGCTTTGAAGATTTAACAATAATACAAATAGATGCATCAGAGACACAAGAAACAACAAAATATACAAACAAGATTGTTCCCATGATCAAAATATAATAACCTCTTCTCCGTCACTATCAGAGTCCTCGTCGCTGTCGTCATCTCCCTGCCTAGTCTTTGATTGGCTGCCTTTGACCGTCGCCAGGTCAGAAGATGGCATCGGCGGTCCAATCATATCATCAGAGTCAGAATCGTTTGAACCAGAATCACCGGCACCTCGTATGGCCAACATAGTGCTTGTTGACGTCGCAGCTGCTGCAGACAGTTTCTTCTTCGCGGCTGCTGCTTCCTCCTCGGCTTGTGCTGCACCTACACCAATAAAAAAATATTAGAGATCACGTGTATTATTTATCATATGATTCGTTGACTTTTCATTTTTTTAATGATTACAAAGTCTTGTAATTACGAAACCGGGCAATCGAATAGGGGAAATAAAATAAGTTATATTCAGAAAAAGAAAACATTCAATTTCGTTACGGGCTGGTCTTTGAAATGGACTTACTTTGTGCTTTTTGACTTCGCTCCATGGCCAGTCTTCTGGTCTGCTCGAACATGCTGTCCAAATCAAACGTCCTGGCTTTCTTGCCTGCAAATGTCAGAAAGGTAATTTTGGGAAAATCGTTAACTATTGCACTGAAGTATAACAAGCATTCATTCTACCAAGTGATTGTCTTTTCCGATCAATTGTCTGCGAGGGGCACGTCCAGTACCACGGGATCGACATTTTCGAAACCCGCGCCGGGAATCGAACCCGGGACAAAACAAAACGTTTCAAAACAAATATAACGTCGTTCTTATCGAATTAACGCTGGGCACAGAACGATCGAAAAAAGCAGACATTCGCACTTTTAACTGGTTTCAGCGTCACATGGACCGATCAATTTTTAAATTTTTTTAATTTTATTTCGATTTTAATTTGGCCGATCTACGATCAGGTCACAGATTCATCCATTCCCAGTCCAGAGATGCCCTGGATTATTCACGTAACAATTCAATCAATCTCATTTCTGCTTGCCAAGAGAAAACAAATTCGAAAAATGTGAATGTCCAAAATAACAAGTTCAGTAGCATACAGTACAAAAACGGTCAGATGACCATGCAAAAACAGGCTTTCATTAGGTTAAATATCACCTCTAACAAGTTAAAAAATATAAATTTAGTTCTTCATCTGTTCCAGCAAGCTGTCGCACCTTTTCAAATACGACATCAGTATTGGCAACAATTTCATAAGATTGCTAATAGTCAATTGGATACCAAAAAAATGCTGGGTCATGCAAAAATGACGTCAGCGAATCCTGCCTTCCCCAATACATACCAAACCCCGAAAATCCCATGATGTCAGACATGGCCAGCGACTCGCTGTCATCCTCTTCTTGGGGCAGAGCCTGTGCTGACGACGGTTTTTCAACGTCACTGCCAGCCGGCTGATCATTCTTGCAGCCTGTCGACGATCGTTGCTTCAACCCTAGATTTAGAAGAAAACACAGTTGGTTAACTGAAATTTCAATGCCACAGAACGGCAACAATCCATTTCCATTCCTAGTATGCCCACATGCTAAGTAGCAGGTCGTGCGGAACTAGATGGAATAATTACACGAAATCAAATCACATGAAGTATTAGACGGCTTTCTGGAACTCAAGATCACAAGTCGACATCAGTCAAAAGATTGTTGATGTTTACCTCTCAATGTACGCATTTCATCCAAATCGTCATCCATTTTAATAATATTTATAAAATTCTAGACAAAATGTGCAACCCTAGAATCGCTTGCGGTAAACACTAAGCCGTTAAGCCGTTTGCATATTAAAACCACATCTGAATTGAATCGATTAGCAATAGATATGGATTGGTACTCGGCCTAACGCGAATAGGCAAATTTACTTTTAGTCTAACGCGACCTCACCCATATGAATCACAATATCTTATGTGAACCACGAAACAACCTCCCATAATAGTTTCCGATCATCAGCCACAAATTGACTGGGCACACTAGAGAAAGTGATGCTCGGGCACGTTTATCCATGGTCCGATTCTCTTGCTTGAACCCAATACCTTCTTCATATATCAACGCACCCAGATACAGAAAACAATCAATTCCTAATAAACGAAGCGCTGACGTCCGGGACATTACCCTATCGGCTTGGTACACGACGTTTTCAATTTCAAGATGACGCAAGAACCAAAATAGATAGGCATAACGTCAGTGTTTCTTTCGAGAATATTATCAACAAAACTGTATATATTTGAACGATTTGTGTTTGCTACAAGTATTGTACAATATTTGCGTCATTCAATACAATCCACATACGGAGTCGACATTACGTCTTAAACTTCTGTCGCCGAAAAGTTTGCCAAGGGCGACCGTAGATAGTAATAGTACGCACACTACTGTACACTGAAGTTCAAAGAATGGGATTGCCCAGGATAGTGTTGATATTGCTGCTAGTTGTTAGCGGCTCGCTAGCTTGGGGTGAGTATTTCACGTTTGTTATAAAATGTTATATCTAAATCGAGAAGTTCGTAAGCGTATCTGTAGAGAGGTAAGTTCTGGTTTGAAACTTTCCCCATCATGATCTTTAAAGGTTAAATGTGCTTTTGCATGTAACTGCTGGATCAATATTCACCTTTTACAATGTTTTATCGATGATTGTGAGTCATCGGTACATGTAGGCCGACTGTAGGTGCATGTACAAAATATGTATTACTTTTTTAAAAAAGATTTCACTGTAGTGAAGTACTAAAGAATTTTCTGTACCCCTCTTGGTGCTTAGGCCCTATGTGAGGGACACATTTTCACTGTCGAATAAACGAGAACCCGCGCCGGGAATCGAACACAGGACCGCCGTGCCACAGTCAGTAGCAATACCAACTGGGCTACGACGAGAGATTAAAAGGAAATATTTGCCTAGGCGTACATGGAATAAACGAATTTGATCTAAGAGGATATTCAGTATTGCCTACCATTTTTGAAATTAATCTGCGAAACTGAGTTAAAAGTCATCGTTTGTATTTGTTAATGAATTCGTAGGGAGCAGCGACAAGGTGAAACTAAAAGATATCGAAACGCTGACGCTGCATCACGGACGCATGACCAACGGTCGCCGATCGAGTCCGGTCGCTCAACTGCAGTGTGTGGGAGGAACCGCCGGCTGTTCAGCCTTCGTCCCCCAGGTAGCACAATGTTACAATCGAGGCTGGGATGGCTACGACGTCCAGGTAACTTCATGACTTCGTTAAACTTCATAAAAAATTAATGTGGGAATAATGATCTCCCGAGTATGTACTGTACAAAATCGTTTCTCTGATTTATTTTTATGCTTTTTGTTTTGCAGTGGGAGTGCAAATCGGACATGGACAACGCCTACCGATTCGGACAGGTCACTGTCACCTGCGAAGGGTACGACCACCGAGACGATGAATACGTATTGAAAGGATCGTGTGGGGTAAGTCTTTAGTTGATTTTTAAGTTGATATTTAAGACAAATGTCAAACCATCAATTATATTTTAATATCCTATTTCGGTCAATTAAATGTATGAAAATAAAAATATTTTTCCAGTTAACAAAGTTTGGGTCGCGAATCCAAATAAATCCTTCCGTTTTCCAAATTTCCTTAACCTGAGAGATAAACTAAAATTGGAACTTAACTAGAATGAGACATTCAATCACGTGAAGAGTAAAATTAAAATGTGAATCTCCCGATAATGGCTAAATAATTTTGTTAAGATAGAATTTTTAAAAATTCTTTACTTTGTGAACGATCGATTTTTTCATTGTCTAATTCGATAAAATTTTAAATTCTTAAACAAAGGTTCTTTTTAAATTTGTAAGATCTTTATAATATTTTGACGAACTTAGAAATGCAAAGTACAGTTTTGTTTAATAGAATTCGATATTTTTACAAATCTTATTTTTATAGCTGGAGTACACGCTTGATTTGACTATGGAAGGACACGAGAAACAAAAATCGGGCGGTCACAACTACTACGGGAAACAGCAGAATCAAGGCCAAAGTTACTCGTACGAATTTTAATTATATTTTGGAAATACCCTATCACAATTCGATTCGATTAATAAAGGTGAAGGTCACACGAAAAATAAATGTGTCTTTGGTCTGTTTTTCGTCTTTTCTATATAGTTACGATACGAAGGGCTCCAAAAGTAGTTCGATCGGAAGTATTATTGTTCTGGGCATCATCGGTGTGGTCATCTACACATTGTACCAGACGTGCCTGAACAATCGTGGCGACAGGTAATTTGTTTTAATCGGAAATGAAATGAAATATTAATTCACTGAATTACTGCTTGGTTTGTTGCAAATGAAATTCAAAGTGATATTTTAAAAAAAAGATCGAGAATGCATCAAACGTTTGTGCTTGGGGAAAAATGTGCTGAATATAATCATCGAATCAATAAATTAGTTTATACACGATAGGTGTTTACTTTCAGATATAGTATTTATTTTCTTTTTCGACGTTAGAATTGGAAAATTTAAATTAACGAAATTTTCTTTGATGTCACATCTGATTTCTTTGTCAGTCCGATAGTTCCGTTTTTGGTTCAAATGGGCACGGCTCTCGAAAATGATTCCCCAACACATAAAATATCTGCAAATTGAACGAATATGAATTAATATTATCGCAATTTCCTCTCCAGGGGCTCGGCTACCGACGGCAGTGGTCCTGACACTGGTTATCCACCGAGGGGTGGTTCATCGTGGTTCGGAGGCGGTGGTGGTGGAGGCGGCGGTGGTGGAGGCGGATACGGATTCGGAACGCCTGGAAATCCGCCACAGCCTGGATTCCGACCTGAATACACACCCGACGATAGTACGTAAACTGAGACTTCCTACATACCCTAAGAAAGGGAAGTTGCTTTGGAAGGGCTTTGCTGAAATGACTCAAAATTAATTTTAAATAATTATTTCCGGACTGGCAAAAATGACGCATTATATCTTGTCTAACGAAACTTTTGTTAATCAAAAGCTTCTATTTCACAGACGAAAAGAGTTGCGACTAGCAATGGGTCATTATACAATATTTGAATAAAAGGAATAGCCACTTTGGAGAAGCCCATGAAATATAAATAAATTCATTATTAGTTTTCGTACAATTTGTAGGGTTGTTTCATTTTGTATTAACCATTTTCATTCTCTTGTAGGCTGCAGCGGCAACCGAAATTCAGGTCGCAGCGGTTCAGGGTTCTGGAGCGGTGCAGCGACTGGCGGCATTTTGGGATACATGTTTGGCAGTCGAAAGTAAGTAGACCCGTTTACTACAATAATTGTGGTGTTTTATGACGTATTTTTCTAAGGGATGATCGAATTAATTTCCTCCTATTCAGTAGGATCAGTGTCTTTTATCATTTCAAAGCCAGAACATAAGAAAATAACAGAACATTTGAATACACAATAAGAAAATAGAATTGTGGGTGTGTTCAATATTTCTGTCTCAGAGCTGATAAGATCGACAGTTATTTCTTATTCCTCATCTGATGGGATGCCATGCCCATGTGTTTTATTATTATTGCAGCAATCAAGGTGGTCCGATGGGATATTCTGGGAGATCGTACAACAGCGGCTCAACCGATTATAACCGTGCTTTTGGTGGCACTGGCGATAGTGGCTTTGCTCATCAATCCTCCAGCAGCGGAAGTTCCGGGACAAGAACCGCATCAGGTATGTAAATACTTTAGTATTACTACTGCTAGTCGTAGTAATCAGCACACACTTAAAATGAGTGGGAACAGTTAAAAAACAGTTAAAAACACCGCTAAAAAGTCCACCACAAAAAGCGCAATTTCGTGTTGCTTTAAGTATATTTTTGTAAACCCGACTGAATTATCAACCATATATCACTGAGGTAGCAAATAGTTTACAATATAATTGTTTGGTGATCTACTAAAACTTAAAAAACCTTATATCCACATTTTTAAGAAAGCAACTTAAGGGTTTACATCGCTCCGTGGCCTCAACTGCCATTTTCTCCAAGAAAATGTAATTTTCACGTTTTTAAGTCGTCCAACGTCCATTTATCATTTTGAGTTTGTTTATTTGGCAAACTCGTCCTACATCGTTCCGGTTTCGGCTATTTGTTTTTATGTGCATCGTTTGTTATATTTTTGTGCTAAAACTATTGATTCCATTTCTTATTTTCCCCCATTAGCTCATATAGAATTTAATTTATTCAAACACCGATTTTCACTTGGGCACATGCTGACCTTCCCAGAAATTCTTGCTGCAACTGCCTGATTATCGTACTCGTAGCACGACTATCGATTGAATTGTGAATACTTTCTTTTTTGTGTTTTAGGTTTTGGCGGTACAAGGAGGAGATGAAGAATGACCAGAAACGGAATATCGAAGCATTACTATCTTGGGTTTAATGTATTTATGATCGAAAGTGTTTTCATAAAAAATTCAAAATTGTGCACAAGATGATGCCGTGGAGTTAAAGAGATCTTTTAAAAGTTGATTCCTAGTGTTGAAATCTGAGCCTGATCTGAATCTAGTGTTACTTTTCTCTGTAGTTAGAGACATTGAATCAAAACTGTATTACACCAGAAAAAGGTGAAACAACAAAAAATCTTTCAGGGATTTGTGATTTGTCATAGTGCTTCACGCGCATTGGCCACATTTTTAAAACTGTGAACTAATCCCAGTTGTAAAAGTTAATGTCACCTTTCATGGTTCATCTGCCCAGAGGTATTTTGTTTCATTGCTCCATTTTAATCATTGCGTGCGCTCTTCAGTCATTACAAATTTTGACGAGGTAGCGCTGCAATTAAAGTGTATCCCCTATTTATTTGTTATCGATTTGAACTGCCAAAGTTTTGTAAATAAATCCAGTTTGCTTTTATCTAACCAAAGTTAAAATTTAGCTCATGCAATATAATTTCAATGTAATATTATAAAACAAAGTTGGAATTATTTTCCTATTCTTCAACAGCTCACCAACGGTGTAGGGGCTCTCGGTGGCCTAATGGTTAACGTGTCTTAACTATTATTCCCGTGATCGTGGGTTCGATTCCCGAGCGAAACCTCTGGAATTTTTCGGGCGAGAAAATTTACCCCCGATGCCTCGATGGTGAATTTCTAAAATGAAATCCTCGCTTTCATGTTGTGATGCGCGATAATTGTTCAAAATTCGTGTGAAATGTGATAAGTATAAAATTAGTATTCAATAAATATCGCGAATCACAATTTACCCGTGTTATGTTCCTTGTGCGAATCCGGGACATTTGCCTAGCTTTAAGTATACAATTAATTGTTGTCATTCATTTTTTTTTAACAAATTCAAATTTTCTTTTGATCATTTCTGGAATATAGATGGTAGAAGAAAAAAATATTTCGTAGATCACACTCTTGTATGCGATTAATATTTTTTACTACAGCTGTCCTGAAATGGTGCTAATGTGGTTCTATTTTTCAAACGGAGTAGCGTTTATACGAGTATTCAACATTAGAAAATCATCCAAAACTGACTGAAGATGTAATTGTTAACTTCGTTTCCTACTGACAACTAAACAGACTAATAAAATTATTTTATTCTTGCCAACAGAAACGTCTCTTTATTATTATTAGTTAAAATTTGTTAAAATCAAATATTTGAGGACACTTTGCTGATAGCAGCAATTTGAATCCGAGCTGTATTTGGCGGTAAACGGAATCCTGTATACTAGGAGATGAGCGATTGTCATTTTCGATAGTTTACTATTTATACCTTTGTTTCACGTGATTTCAGAGCGCGGATCATCGATGACCGATGTATTATCGATAAGTTGATATTATCGCCCACCGCCACTGTTATTTAAAGATGGCGGCCATGGGGATGGAGGGGCCGCTAATGAAATGGACAAATGTGATGAAAGGATGGCAATATCGCTGGTTTGTGTTGGACGAAAGCGCTGGTTTGCTGTCGTACTATACGGTAAGTACTTATCTTTTAATTTCGAAACGAATTGTTCACGCCAGTAGCCAGAAACGCCTCACTTCCGTGCACTGATTAGTATACCCTCCCCTTTCAGACATGTCACAAATTTATGGTATTCCACTTTGAACATTTCCCACTTGGTAGCCAATGGGAGCCCTAAAACACTGCAGTTTGACAGGCCAGATAACTAAATTTAGTGGTCACTTAGGAATGAAGTGACCGAAAAGGAACTTTGTAATTTATATACACCATCGACCACGCAAAGAAACAAATCTTTCGTCTAGCTCCGAACCTTGCTAGCAAAACCCTGCTGCTGTATATGCGCACCTAGCGAAATGTTTCTGCAAATATTTTACGTATAAGGAATCTATAATACCGTCACACTTCCCCGCTAGTGGCGTGGCAGAGCAAGAAACGGGAAAGTGGTGAGGCTAGACGAACTTACTGCGGATTCCGATGCACCCCCACAGCTAAAAAACATTTTCATAGTGATTTCAAAGCTCTTTGAGGTTAGGGTGCGTTAAAATGTCTTCGCTTGCTGTTTAGTTGTGTTGCCCAAATTTGTATTTTACAGCTGTTAAAGTATGAACGCTGACACAACGCGATCACCCTCGAAATTGATCATAAAACTTCGTAATTGACATTGCGGTAAATAAAAAACGAATGACTGAAGCATTTAAAAATGAACCAAAAAATCACCATCACTTGTGATTAGTCAGGCGAGTTCCACTGGTAAACATTTTGAAACACAAGACCAAATGTTGAGGAAAAAGATTTCCTGATTCAATCGTTTGACATATTAATCATTTCCATTTGTTATGTTCGAAAACGATTTAATTTAGTTATAAAGATTCAACCATTGATGAAACACCAGGACACTTATTTTTGATCACTCGAAAAATAAGTGCTGAAATTTGATGTTTGTCACTGTATCTGTGCGGTATTTTTTGCGCATAAACTATTAAAATGGCACCTGCATACGTACTAAGCAAAATATATGATAGCTCGTTGAATTCAAATTGATTTTAATGCGAGTAAGTATTATTTGACCTTCGCTGTCTATTATTTTATGTTCATATAGTCCAAAGAGAAGATGGCCCGGGGTGCGAGACGAGGTTGTGTTCGTCTAAAGGTAATAAAAATTGATTTTATAAAATATGCTAAATTTCATCTTATGCAACTTTTTTTGCAGCAAAATTATGCAGGCAATAAATAACACCCTTGAGGCAAAAGTGAAACGTGAAATTAATTTAATGTAATTGCAAGAAACAACGTATTCTGCAGGAAAGAAATCAGTTTTGGTTTGCTTTAGAAGTTGCGATAAAACTTAATCTAGGGTTTGAATTTATTCAATTTAGTGAACAAAGTTGCTGAACTTGTTTCATTGATTTATAACAATGAGAATTTTAAATTTGCAGCAATGCACAACTAGCTAGATCATGCATTTCTAATGATAATTGGAAGTAGCACGTTGTAATTTTGCATTGAATAGTGGATTTCAAAAGTAGCCTTTACCAACGTTCCATGTAATTATTTTTCGCCAGGGGGCGATCGTGAGCATAGACGACGACGAATGTACGTTCACAATCACGGTTGATGGGAAGGTTTTCCACTTTCAAGGTTAGTCGATTGTCGATATTGTCAACTTTTTGTGTATTCGATCACGCAAACTACACCAATATATTACAATGAAACGCACGTCCACCAAAGTTACTCGCTACTACACAAACAGCCAGAATAAACCTTGTCTGATTTTATGACCATATATTCAGTGAAATAAACTGACCGGGTGTTAAAATTTCGTGTCGGTGTGACTGTTTTTAATAATCAGATTGGCTCAAGGTATACAGGTAATACGTGTGCGACGAATTCGAAACCATTATACAAAGATATGTAAAAAGAAATACAAATTCTGTATTAGTATTAAAAGAAATGCTGCTATTTTTGAATATTAAAAAATTTGATTTCTGGTTCAATTGTCTGATAACGAATTATTGGTGTTAACAAATTTTTATGCTTGCTTTTTGCTTGTTACATCTAGATTACAAATTTCAGTTTTGATTTGCTAAAACAAGAATGTACACTGCATGTACGTCTCGTCGTAGCCCAGTCGGTATTGCGACTGACTGGCTCGGTGGTCCCGGGTTCGATTCCCGGCGCGGGCTCTCGATAATTTCGTTCCCGAGGTACTGGTGAAAATGTGCCCCTCGCATAGTGCCTAAGCACCAAGAGGGGTACAGAAACGCCTGCAGTGAAGCAACTACAGTGATAGAAAAAAAAGTACTTCACAACATCTGAACATTCAGACATTTAAACATCTGAACATAATATAAATAGGTTCAAAAACCTATTTATTGTATACATATATATATATATATTATAATCGTTGTTTAGGTTTTTGAACGCCTCGTTCGTTAGTTGCGATTTCTGGTGACTGAATCCTTATTCTGTTGTCATCCAGTCATTTTAGACTGCGAAATGCAATCGAATATACAAATACTGATGCAAATAAAAGCCAAACTAAGAGTTTACACGATTACAACATATCCTTTGCTCCACTTTACCTTCTCCCAGCAGTGACTAATTAAGCATCCCAAACTTGGGAATTTCTTGGGAATCTGTAAAAAAAAATAATTCGTTGAATTTTGACAGAATAATAGAACTAATGAGATATGCTAAACATCCGTTGTTAGTGAATTGGGATTCATTGAATGTGAATTCGTATGAGAGAAAAAATAATTGTATACATTTTTTCTCTCAATAGTGTCTGAGTAGCATTCGATTCAAATAGTAAAATACAAATGCTGTGATGAGCTAAACTGAGAAGTGAAAGTGATAGGGTCGGACGATCGAAGCTCAGTTTTCCTACTTTCACTTACATCCTTACGGAAGAAATAGAGCCTGCATACTGGAAATAAATCAGACGCACTTAAATCTTTTAATTTCGGCTATTCTAACTGTCTTGTAATTTATTGATTAGCGCAAAATGCGGTGGAAAGAGAGAAGTGGATTC
>JAQGBY010003389.1:0-19429 GCA_034698785.1 Mycogona germanica
CGAATGGAAGTAAAACTGTGGTATGAAGGATAGTGGGTACACAATAAAGATCCTTACCTAGGTAGCTTATACTGAGCCTGGGCTAGGCAAAATGACCGGGTCGTCGCCTCATGGAGGAGTTTTAGGGCGAACATGCTGGTGGACCTCCTTAACAAATATCATATTTTGGAGCTCTGACCAGTGTCGCCCTAGTCGTTGGCGCCTCGGGGGGGGGGGAATTTCCCTACCTAAGTGTCCTAGGTTTTTCAGTTCGTCGGTTTCGACCTGGTAGACCTCGTCACTGCGTACCAAGGTGTTCGTCGAGTGGTTTCCTTCAGAGCTCAACGGCGGGGAGCAAAAAGCGTGGCGAATATATTTAGTGCAGCTGCGCATCGTCGCATATATATACACACATCGGGAGCGATAAAAATTCCATTATGCAAAAACCTTTTTTTCTTTCTTTTTCCCTGCAACGATTCGCCAGTGAGTCTGTGGTGGTGATCTTACCTTCTTTTTTTTTGCTTCACTATTCCTCCCCAGTCCTCAAAAACCCTGTCGGCTGTCCTCGGGAAGAAGTATAAAAGTGCGACTTAAGAAATGGTGGCGAAGGGACTAAAGGTCGTTATCTTTTTCGTCCTCCCTCCTCCCACCGTCACCATCGCCACCACCCATTCCAATTTCTCTATCCTCTCACCTGAAAAGCGCCAAAGCTGGGATGATCTGACAAAGATGAGACTGAGGAAGTGGTTGGCTGGGGACTTTCTGTTTAAGGACGATGGCGCCCGGGGTCTTTTTCAAGACGCGTGTTGGCTTCCTTTTTCTTCGGCGTTTGGCGGCCAAAGAACTGATGAGTCTAGACTGTTAGAGTGTATGAATTTTTCCTGCGCAACAAAGAGATATTGCGTCTGAGCATGCGGACGCTGCGTTTTATCAATAGGTGGCGCAATTCATGGCCACAAAAGCTGCCAAGGCAGCCTTGACTTTGAAACATAGTTTATGTGAAAACTGGTCTCGAACTGCCGTAGACATGTTGCCCTCTGGTGGCGGGCGAGTGAGTTGCTGCTGCCCATGTGGCGAGGCAATCACACAATGTCGGATTTCTTAACAAGATATTGAATTGATTCTAGCATTTTTTCTAGATTTTGCGTTTCCAGAATCACTGAATCATCTAGTTATTGAACAACAAAAATATGTAAAATATTTTGGACCACTCTCCTATCTCGTCTCGCCACCATTGAAATTCTAATCAATGCCATTCGTAGAATCCGATTTTCAACGTCCTACATGAACAGAGATCTCCCACCTCGCCCACCATTCCTAGTCCAGACCACATTTTATTAACTCTACTCCATTTTCCAGCCAAGGAGTACTTGGCCCCCTATGACTTTTCATTTTTGGCTACCAATCTGCTCTAACAAATGCGCTCTCGCCTAGATCGTACGCCGAGGACTTGACCTCCCGAAAAAAAATTCGACCGTTAAAAGTCTCTGCGCAAACAACGGAATAACTTTAATGGCGTTATTAAAGAACCGCAACAAAAGGTTATTACTACACGGGATGGGGGTTCCGTCGGGTTCCGTCGGGTTTTGTACGGACGACTAAACACTCGTCTATATACCGCTGGGAAATATCGATGCTGCTAAAGTCACGCTGCGGGGGAACGAGGCTCTGGTAAGTCTGGTTGTAGTCGACGAATCAGCGCGCAGTCTGTTACACCTTTAGTGACCTCCTAAACATAGCTTACGACCCTATTCCATATTTTACTTTTGTTTTCTAACCCTTCTCGACAGCGCCGGTTTGACCATTTGTCCCAGAGCTTCGTGTTTTGAATAATCTCTTTCGTGCTGGCTCTATAACCTACAAGAATGTTACCCGGCTTTGCCTGGGTTTACAGTAACCACCAATGAAATTAAATAAAGAATTAATTGTTTAAATTTACCGGCTATTTTACGTTTACACGATAAAACGCGATAAACGCAAACGTAAAATATCGGTTATATTTAATTTACCGCTATCCTCTCGAGCACTCGACACTTGTCCATTGTTTCTTACCTTCTGCCTCTTTCTATATTTCCGATATTACGATTTTCGATTATAAATTAAGCATTTTTGACGTTTTGAAATTGACGTTTACACGATAACACACGATAAACGCAAACGTAAAATGTGAAGTATTTAAAAATTGGGATTTTCAATCGTTTGAAATGTTAAATTGTTATGTAAAATTGTTATGTTATGTTTTGTTATGTTAAATTGAAAACGAATCATTTTTAAAATATCTTTATGGTTTTTAATATTGTTATTTTATTTTATTGTTAAATTGAAAATATTATTCCGGTAATAGTATGTGGTATGGTGTGCTTGGTTGGAACTGTTATCTGGTGTGCTTGGTTGTCTCGTGAAGTCGACGACGTCATGCTTTTGATGTGGAGATGCCATTTTTAAGTTTGAAGCCTATTACCGGGAGATTATCCAAAATTTGGTAACTTTTTTTGTTTAAATGTAATATTGAAAATCGAGATCTGAAATTCCGTCGCTAGCGAATTATGATGGTGTACTAACGGTATGTTTAATTTTATGCAGTTTCATTGAGCCGTTCGACAGTTAGTCTCCGGACCGGAAAATCAAAATCCCTGTTTTATAATATAGGATTTACTAGTTTCATATGTACAGTATAGTTCTCTCTTCGTAACTGTTAGGCGTCATTTAAACCGGTTGATTTTGGTCGCATGCGAGGCGATCTTCTCCGGTCGCTTTGAAAGCAAGAGAGATATTTTATGGGGAGCAACCTTGAAAAATTTACTGCTGAGTTAAATTTACGCTTACAGTGTAACAAGGGTTTTAGAATTCCATGAGCATGATGCAACTTTCGAAATGCGCCCGTCCCCCGTAACGAAACGCTTTTTCTCGTCCGTCTAACTAACGCGCTTGCCGACGTCGCATTGCGGTGTCCATGCTGACACGCATTTTTGGACATTAGGAGTTTCGAACGCTCGCAGTTCATATCTCTGCCTCCAAATTCGCAACCCCCCGTCACTTTTTATTGCGCACTGGTTACAGTATTTCGTATATAAATCGACGGACTTCCTTTTCTAAGCCGACCGCCCGCCAACCTCGCTGTCGGCGGTGTTCTCGGAAATCCGCGGCCCGACGCCGGACACTCATATCTTCGCCAGGTTTAAACGCATTTGGTCGCGGCCTCACGTCGCTTATGGATCGTGGAACCTCCTCAGACCACCTCGTTAAGCTCGGATAATCGGGATTGTGGTCTGAGATTCTGGGGTTTCAACCCCGGCTCAGGAAAACGACTCTGCCTAATGTATCTTAAAATCCTGAAGTGTTGTCAGATCCGCGATCAGTTGTTACACCAGGGTTGCGTGTGATTGACGTCAGACGGCGCTGCTTCACTTTCCACCACCGATCGATTAATCAGTCAACAGCAAATAGAAAAACATGTTCACGCGTTTGACTAAATGGATTTTGTCAGCTCGTTAGCCCGATGTTGTTGGTTCCGTGATTGTCGAAGCATCGACAATTGCGACAAATTGATTGGCGTGGCGGGCGGCTCTGTTGATGGCCGAGTTGTCAAACCGTGTGACATTTTTGTGCGACGACTGGGGTTGCTATTGAGCTCGTGCCAAACTCTTGTCGATCGCAGCGCCGCTTGACGGGCGGAAGGCCTCAACTCATTCACCAGTCGAGCTAATAATTATGAATTCCAGACATTCTTGAGAGGCTGATATTTCTAAATTCGTTAACTATCGCTTCCGGGACAAATATATATTTTAATCAAAGTCTAGGAAGTGCGACTATTTCACGATCAAGAGCAATCGTAGTATGCGTTATTATTTGAAAAGTCAACAGAGGGGGTTTAGGCTTTACAATAGGAATATTCGTGATGGAAGCGATAAGGGCTCCGTGGAGCCGCTCCTCGACGATGTAAACCGATGTAAACGCCACTTTAAGCGACTGTCTTGCACCTTAGGTTCTCCCCTTAACCACGCCGTGTGAATTCCTAGTGTTGCCACGTCCCCACCGCAGGGTGGCGCGGATCTCACTCCGAACTATCCGGTTAGGCCTGAATGTGACGCGTTCTCTATTGTGTGACCGCGCCGCGTCTCGTTCAATTGTCGTCCGATTTCCGTGACGTTTGGGCTATTTGCCGATTGATCGAAATTCTCTTATTTGTGGAGGTTGAAAAGGCGCGTCAAAAGTTGAATTTTTTTTCGCTTCTGAATGGAGACTTTGTGTGTGTGACTGGATCGACATTTCGGAGGCGGCAGCAGTTTTCTCTTTATGCGAATCATTCGGACGTGAAAATGTGGTCGCGTGTTGCACCGCCGTTAACTGCAACACATGTCCTATGTACATGTACATGTATATCTCTGACGCATTGAAAGACGTGTGTGACGGAAACTGCTGGTTCAGCTGATCGACATTGAAAAGAAAAAAGTGATAATGCAGGTTCATAGATGAAATATCGATCAAAATTGTCGATAAATTGAATCTAGTTCACTCAGTAAGGAAACCTTGTACACAATTTGAGCGTTTTGAATAACTGATTATGACGTCACGAGTCGACGATGACACGATTAAGCCGTAAAAAAGCGCCTTATTGACCTTAAGAATACGAGAAAACTATTTGCGCACATCCTCTTATCATAAATTCACCGAAAACTCCTTTTAAAACTCGCCTAGCACTCATTTTTTAACAGAACCCCTATGATGGCGCATCTAGTAAAAAAACCTCGAGAAAAAACCAGACTTACACCACTATAAGAATAAGATTAACCGATTCATATGATGTGTTGGCTTTCTTTGTTTTCGGCCGCCTTGTTTATTTTCTTTAAATGTTCTTTAGAAACGCGTATTTTAATTTCGAGTGTTTGTTGACAATGGGAGAAAAGGGCTTCATTCCCCTAAAGGTGAACGTTAATCCCCCCCAAATCTGTCGTGGAATTTGAGGGTGTTGTTGCGGGAGAACCGATGGATGCTCGGCTGTTTGGTTGGTTGGTAGACGAGAGCAAGAGCGCGAGAGAGTGGATTAATTTGCGAAACGACTCCTGGTCGGCCGCCACCGTTCGCCCTCCGCAGCGACCCCTAGCGGCCTCTTAATGTGTGTACGCGTGATGGCGCGGCCGCGCTTCGGACCTCCGCAGGGAGTGGCTTTTAATTGGCGTCGCGCGCGGACCCTAATTAGCGGGAGCCGGCTACGAATTGGGGAGGGATTTGGAGGCTTCACGCCGCAGGGTCTCCTACATACGGCACACACACACACACGCACATACTGGAGCCAAGATAAAACAACCGCTAGGCTGGATTTTTGTTCCAGATTACGAAATGTCCTTTTACAGCGAAGATCAGCGAAGATTTCAAAAGTTTCTGATCTCGCCGAAGGGGGAAGAGGATCATTTTTACGTGTGCTGACCGTTGACTCTGGTTCGAGTTGGGACTGGTAAATGGTTGCGGGCTATTGTTCAAAATACCAGTCATTATAACGGGTCTGGGTGCGCATTTTGGTCTTTCTCAAAATCAAAATCAACTTCGGAGCAACTTCTGAGAAGACCAAGTTCTCAACTGAGGATTTCTGAAAACCTTGTTTTCGTCATCACCAAGTTGATGATCAAATTCTGAATTTGACCGTCAATTCGTAAAATGATGATCGTCTGCATCGATAATATCGAGCCACTCGATTATGTCGACTTTATGATCGATTCGGCGATTTTGGGTAATATCGAGCTTTTGTACGGCCCTTTTTAAAAGCGCTTTTGTATAAAAACCAACAATATTGCAATAGATGCTAGATACCATGATGGGCGCGGCCATTTTGTGCAGTGCCAATTTTAGTGAAATACAATTGGAAATACAATTTTAATTCTATATGCATAAATCTCATTGACTGGCTACACACCGTCGCAGACTTCGTCGTTATCCGCCAAAAAATAGTTCCAATTATTTGTAAATAAATGTAGTAGAATTGTGAGTTTACAATTTCTGAGTGCTCAATTACAATTTATCAATCTCAGGTTACAATTTCTGAAAGGTAACAAAAATAGCGCAGGTGTTTACCTAAACAAAGTTAAATGAAATGGTACCGAAGCACGACGATTCAGATATTAGTATTCTATCTAAACAAAGTTTGTGAATCGCTGGAGCGTTCCTATGTCTTATCGAGGGATGATAGAACAAGGAATCGGCAGGTTCTGCTCTCCTTGATGACCTTTCTTTGCTCTCGGATTAAGTTGGGAGTCGGTAATTATATTGCTTAAAGCATCTGGCGGCGGTCTCACCTATTCCATGTGCTGCTGCTTATCGATTTGAATGGTGGCGGAGGGATGAATGGATGTGGCCCCTATTTTGGAGCTAACATTTAATGAAATTCGAAATTTGATAGTACGCGGAGGGGCCGAGGAGATGAACACTCAATATCGGGGTTGGGGAAAACGAGTTTCAATTTCTGTGAGTTTCCTAAACCCTCCTCGGACTTGCGGTACAGTACGCTGTACTTCAAATGGTATTCTTGAGGTATTGGATAATTAGCGATTCGGAATGTAGTGTGGCAAATGTAGCTGGTATCACTGGTATCACGTGATTGGCGCACGTGGGAGAAGAGACAGCGCCATTTTGGTCAAGTGGAGACGCCATCTTGGATTTTTCCTTTTTTAATGGCAATGTTTAAAAGTTCAACGACTGATATCTCGAGAAATACGCAACATTGAGATCTGAAAAAAACTTACGCTCAACTTCAAATTTGCGGAACTATCTACAGCTCAAATTTGATTCAATTTCGTTAATTAAGTAAACGCAAAGGCGGACAGGTTAAAGACAGAATTTAAAAAAAATTACTAACTTTTAGGATTATAAATATATGTTTCTGTATGTTGGTAACTATTTTTAATGTTATTCATTTGAAATTTGACCAATTTAATTTCCCTCCATTTAATGAGTCAATAAAATTACCAAATTATCAGATTTAAATTGTAACTGTTTTGGCAGACTTACTCATGTTACTTTTGTACGTTTTGTTCGTGTTAGTTGTGTTATGTACTTTTGTTATCGTTTAATAACGGTTGTAACGAGATATTATTTCATGACATTGGTGAAAATCATATTTGGTTTCGAATTTAATCCAATACTTCCATGTATATCAAATATCTTTCCACAAATATCGAGGATCTGATTCGTGATTGGCGCGTCTGTCGTTTAGGTATTCTAATGTAAGGTGACATCGTAAGGTGAACTGTTTCTATGACTACGAAATTTGCCGAGTAGCTCACGAAAGCTCTTTAGGCTCGGATTTGATTAGAAGCAGCACTTGGTGCCGGAGGGTGGTGGTGGTGATGATGAAGTGGGGGTTTGTTCAGGATTTTGTTTCCGAACCTAGAAAAAAGAGCGGCACAAATGTAAAAAGTGAAGCCGAGAGTTTCCGCTAATTGTCTATCCGTGTGCTCTGCGTCACGTCGGCTAACCACACGGGTCCCCGCTAGGTGGATTCATCAGTTCCACTCACCCACCCCCACACTCCAATTGCCTGACGGCTCTGTTGCCGGGCGACGCTAATTATGCGCGACGGGGTCAGACGAAAGAATGGCCGCTCTCCTATTGGCCACCTACGAACTGACACCGAAAACCCTGCGAGGGACGCTCGACAATTCCTCGAAACCAATACCAACGGACGCCAACCACAAAGGTGGAGTCCACCAGTGCTGTAAGTCCACCAGTCCACATAAGACGATCCACATAAGTCTTAACCGGGTCCAACGTCTTCATTTCCATTCCGAAGGCAGGTGCACCGATCAGGAGGAGATCTCTGCTGGGAATCGAACCCGCATTCCGATGCTTTCCCAGTCCAGCTCGACCGTTGTTCGATGTTTCCAGATGTAAGAGCGATGGTTAAACGGCGCAGACATTTGCCCGCTCGATTAAAACTTAATTTGGGGTTTTCGAGGGAATGTTTAAAAGTCTCATCTTCGCCATAAATTTTGTCTTGTTTGTCTGGTGGTGGTGGTGGGGGGGGGGTGGCCCGGTGGAAGAAGGAAGTTAGTCTAGTTTGCAGGGAATCGTGTGACAGAGAAAAGGGGGTAAATGAGGATAGGCGGGGGGCGTGGTGCAGTCGTCGTATACGTGATTGGTGAGACCAGCCTTTCTGCACTCCTAGATTTATCCACAGCCCAACCATGTACATGGGATTTTTTGGTAAGCAAAAAACCGATTGTCTCTGGTTCGTCGCCATTCTACTGTAACATGACGGGCGGCTTTCGGCTGAAATTGGGACAAATGGCGCATAGACATTGTCGGCATTAGTGAGATTGCGAAACGCCTTTGTCTAGACGTCCACGTGACTGGGGGAACTAGTCACTGGTGGCTCGTCAGTTGTGGTCGATGGGGGTCGGACAATATCTGGGAAAAAATTCCCGGGCAAGCAAGTTCAACCATTATGATTGATACTCATTCGTTCAGAAATGTTCCAGACGTTCGTAGATTGGTGGGTTTCTTAGTTATTGTTTTATTTTTGGGAAGGGGTGTTGCCACGTACGATCGTCTCCGACCCAAAATCCCCCCTCACTGTCATTTCGTGTAAATACTATGGCGTATGCGGTGTGCTTTGAACAGCTGGCAGGCAAAAAGGCAGGCTGAAAGGCAGAGTGGTATAGGTCTAGTTTTCTCCTCAATTTTCCCCATTAAGTGTACAAAGTTAAGTGCAAGCCTTTGGTTTTGTTTGCCAGAAGTTGTATTGGTTAAACGTTACCCGTATTAATACTTTTAGTAAAATCTACGTTTCTCAATTCGAGAAAATAAAATTATTTACACCACTCCGGCTTTCACCCATTCCTATATCAGATACTGTGCCATATAGCTAGAATTGCATCCGGTGTGTCTATATTTATTCATCGTCGCTGGAAGAAGGCCAAAATGCTCGGTAAGTGATACAGAAAACGGTAGGAGGAAAAAAAAGGTTAGGTCTGTTTGAAGAAAACATCTTTCTTTTATTTGAAGCCGCTCGAGGCTCTCGCGACACGATAAATAAACCAAGACTGTCGCAGTCATATCGTCTCTATTTTTCTGTTTTTCCTGAACTGCTTGCTGCCTTCTTTGCCTTCTCCTAACATCGCAACGGATGTAACGGAACTCGACAACGCCGAACTTGTTTTGATAACGACAGGACTTTTCCAATACTCCCTCGGTCGATGCAACCCCGCACTATTTGCGTGCACTGTGTGATTGCCTGCGCGCGAGGGGCAGCATATTTAATTTGGGGTGGCGACTGTTTTGGAGGCACCAGCTGCTGTAACAGTTACTGGTATCCTCGGCTGTCATTATGCCACTGAGGTCTAAAACGATCCCTAAATTGTCCGATTTGCCCAAAATTGCGCCCTTCCTCCACACGATAAAAGCGAATTGCTAATGCAAATTTAGTTGCGTTCGAATTGAAATGGATCAGAAATGGCGATCGACAGTCGCCCACTTCCCCTATCCGGACATCTCGATTCTCTGTTGGGGATCGCGTATTTGTGAGTTTGTTTAGTTGTCCGCGCCGTCGTCGCTGTTTTTACGAACTAGCTGTCAACTTCGATCGCATTCTGTTCGTGGTGGTATGAGCCCTGGCGCTCGTTTCGGCATCAGGTACTGGTGGCCAACTGCGATGGCCAAATGGAGAAGCAGCCATTTCCGTTCCCTCTTCCCTCGCCTAGATACGGAACAGTGGTTTAGAAACTTTTCGATCTGGTTTGATTCCGTTAAACCGATTTCGTTAAAGCCGAAGTCGTGCGATACAAGAACGGGAACCTGAATCGAAATCTGTGGTTTACCCACTGGTGGCAATTGTAACTATCAGACGTTCGATGAAGCGCCCCTAGCGGGCGTTAGTTGGAATCCAAATTGCGTAGGTTTGAGTCCCAGGTTGAGAGATTGCTGCAGCGCCGTCTAGTGAATATCCGAATGTCTACCAAAATTGAAATAATCTCAATTTTTCTCTCTATCTGAGAATTGGTGTTCCCGGTCGGTGGGTTTGACGTTTTGGGGACCCCTGCTGTTACGGGATCCCGCATGTGTTTCAGCCGGTTTTAAATTGGGTGCATGTGCGTCGGCTCACTTTTTATGGGCAGCCATTATTCCAAGATTACCGACGCGCCTGTACCCGTTGGACCTCCCTCCGCCGAGGCAAACGCTCAGTTTCCACCCCCTCCACCACCGTACGATGCAGCATCGTGGAGCCCTCTTTATCCTTCACCCCCATCCCCCAATCCCCCTTCCCCTCCTCCTCCTCCACCCAATCCCTAAAGTTCACATCGTCATCTGGCGTAGCGGCGAATTGGGGATTCCGACCAAATTGAAGATTTCATGTTGGTGCCGTTGGATGTGGCATCGGGGGTAGTGGGAGACGGGAAAACTGGGGGCTATTTGGTGGCGGTGGAGAGAAGTAAGGTACTGTACTTCGTGAAATAGATTACGAGCCTGACTTGGACGAAGACAAGAGCCTGATGTGACGGATGTGGATCTCATGTTCGTTTAAGTTGTGACCATCCGGAGAAAACACCTTCAGTTTTTATATTAGCATAAGTAGTTATGCAGTTATATATCAGTATTTCAATTGTTTTTCTCTGTTTGTCTCATTCGCAGCTCACCTGATGACCGATCTGGACGACTTTGCCAAGAAGTTCCCCAAGGTGAAGGTGGTTCGCGCGCCCACACGAGTGGGTCTCATCCGGGCTCGTCTGCTGGGCGCTGCTCAGGCCAAGGGAGACGTGCTCACCTACCTGGACTCCCACTGCGAGTGCACCGAAGGTAAGAAGCGACGAGTGAGCAACTCAATTCACGTAGTTTGGCGCCACTAGCGACGACAATCGTAACCTGACGTTACCTCGCCAACCAGTGATCAAGCGCAGAGTCTGAAGTTTTGTAGTTCGAGTTTGGCTCGAGTCGGTCTAACTTGCCCCCAAAAAAAATGTGGGACCGCGAAATTGGCGGTGGTGGTGTTGGGGGTGGCGCTGGCGTACGTTTTCTCGTTATCTTTTAGTGTCGGCGCGCGCGTTCGTCGTCCTCCGCCGGTCACGATACACGTCCAGCAGCAACAGCCCTGTCCGCTCTCTCTCTCTCTCCTCTCCCCAGTGATGGTCAGCGAGGGCGGGGGTGGTCATTCCGCTGGGACCGTAATTCCGACGGAGCGAGACGGAGCGACGGACTGGCCGCAAGCGATCCCCGGAGACCGCTTCGGCACCACCACCCCCGCCCTCGCCAGTTTATTTTGCCTCCACTAGCCATTTTTTCCCCTTCTCTGTTGGCGTGGAGTGAGCCTGATGCCGGCCCAGTAGAGAATCCCAGGGACGCGGACGCCATTTTCCACTACTCTCTTGCGCATCCACCGGTCCGTCCGACCGTTTGCCGAATTATATGTTTGATCAATAATTATCTGAAGTAAAATAATAGAAATAGGACGTCTGAATTATGTAAAATAAAATGGAAGTTGTGCCCGGGACAGCGCCAGATGAGAAACGATGAACAAGAGTTGGCGATTACTAAACTATTGAAAAGCAATTGAACTATTGAATAGAAAAACGTGGGAACTGACAATACAACTATGACGATGACGGTTCACATCCAACAGATTTACGACATCCACATCTCCCGTGGAACGAGGAGGTGACGCCTATTGCAAATTAGCGCCACTGGATCGCCACTTGGACCTCCAACCATTATTTAACTGACCAGATGTTTTCGATTACGATTTCACCTCTCTTTTCCCCTTCCCCCTTTGCCTATTTTGCGTTGCTTTATATATTCGGCATTCATTGTAATTTCGTAGCCTTCGGATTTGGTCGCACATACCAGTGCGTGCGCTCAATTCCGAGGTGCTCTAGTTTTATTTTCAAATTTTTCCTATTTTATTTTTCATCATCCAAAAGACAGCTGATTCGCAAGTAGTCTTGAGTGAGACCGTTACTGTCTACCGTGGCTAATTATAAATATTAATTTTCCACGGGAGATGTGGATGTGGTCAATTTGTTGGTTGTGACTCGTCATCGTCTAGTTATCGTCAGTCACCTCGTTTTTCTAGTTTAGTTAATTCCTTTTTAATTAATAGTTTACTAGTATTAAGACGAGTTATTGCCAACTGTTCGTCTTTTTTTGTCCGGCCTGTCCCGGGCACCACTTCCATTTTATTATTTATTCTGTCTGACGGAAACAAGAACTCGCAAAAGGCCAAGAAATTGATCACCTTAGTGATTAGATTTGCTCCGTCAGGTGGCAGGGAGTATTAAAGACACACGACTCGGTAATCCAGTCTGGGGGAGGAAGTGCGAGTGCCTCAGTGGAAATTTAATAGTGGAGGAAGTAGGGGGAGGGAAGAGCTGATCTGAGTTAGGTGGAGAGAGAATAATTCGCATTATGTGTTGGATTGGCGATTCACGGATCCCATAAGCCGCCGGTCGTATATCCAAGATCCGATCCACGCGATGTTTTTTTGTGTTTGTGTGTTCGTGTGCGCGCAATCAGAGGCGAGGGGGGAGTGGGGAGGGGAGGTAAGGGTAGGGCAGGGGAGGGGAGAGATAAAAAAAAGAGCGTCGGTTTCGTGTCCAATTTCGCCAGCGTGCATCAGAGACGGCTCTCCGCTTAATTGGAATCCGATTCGGGCGGGGATTTGCTTTCTGCGACGGAATAAAACCTCGGCAGACCGGACGACCAAGTGCACATTGTGCAGGGGGGAAAAAATCGAGTGCCTATACTTGATTCCAACCGGAAGTACCGCCATTGTAAAAGGTATTCCAAGTCTGGGATATTAGACAGAGGGTTTGTAGCAGACGACAAAGCAGACGACAGACGAAAAAGATCTGCCTAGGACATCCATTCCATTGGCAAGGGTCTAACCTTAAACGAGCTCTCATCAGGAGAGGATCTCAGGAGGAGATGTAAGACATAAGGCAGCATCTGATAAGAAGACTTGGGATGGGGGATGTAGTATTGTTAGGACCGAAAGTGAGTACGCAGGTATTATGTGTCTTCGTGGCCCCTACGATTATGATTACGTTTGGTTGCTATCCAAGTGGTCCTCCACTCCGCAGAACGACATCCATTCGTCCCTATCCCTATATATATATATCACATAGGGAAGATTGCGGTCAAATCTATTTTGCGGGAAGGAGTCAGTTCGATTCGAAGTGTGTGTGGGATAACGAGTTATTGCGGATCGGGCGCTCCGCGGAAACACACGCGGCTCAATTCAATCTGTCCTTCATCAAAAGACATCCGGTAATCGAATATTTTTCAATTTGAAAAAAAGGAAAGGAAAAATGCAATTTGTGTAACTAGCTGCGGCTCTTTTGTAACCTTATTTATACTCTTGTATAGGGTCTAGATATCTTGTAAGAAAAGAATGTATGATTTCAATTTTCTAATCTCTTTTTATTTATTTCCCTTTGCGGTGAACCATTAAATATTGATTTGAGGGTCCTTGTTACGGTTGTAAAGGAGGTTTAATTAAATATTGATTTTTCTTGGTATTTTTTATCGGTACACTCCTAATACCCTTTATATTCAATTCCTGAGTCTTATTTGTTAATTTACTTCATTATAATTAACATTATGAAACATAATTACGTCTTTTCCGTCGCTTACTTCGATATCTCACGAACGACATCATGCAGCGAAATGAAATTTCCCCTTGATGTGTTAAGCGGCGAATATTATAGTGGTGTAACTTGGATTTTTTTTCCAATTGAGAAACAAAGGTTTTACTAGATTTGTCATGTTGTGCCACTTGTGCCACTCTGGGTTTCACCGCTTTGCAAGTTCAATTAAGGCATATGCAGCTCTTCATGTTGTTGCGTCCATGAGATATGAATTTAATGACCAAAAATAACGCTACTTCAATTAACGCCGGCGACGCGTATCGCCATCTTCCGGCATTTATGGGTAACTGAGATACGGGAAGTTTGAAAGGTGTTGTATTCTAAGTTTGGTAAAGGAGGGAGTGTGACTGCGTCACAAAAGCAAATATCGATAGTTTAAGACCATTTGAATAAAATCGCGAATCACTATTTTCCAGTTTTATATACATACCCAGGAATTCGCTTATTTATGAACCGATTCGAATTGCCGATGCCATGACGGCCGCTTGGTCGGCTAAAGTAAAAAAGAAAATGAATTTCAAGTTGGTGGTGCTTAACTGGAGATGATTTCGTTATTTTTTTTTACGCAGCCATGATATTTTGAATTTTTTTCTTGGTTAACGAAAATAATCGCAAAAATCTTGTTAAAATGGGCAAACAAAATGAGTGGTACTTTGCCGTCGAATGGATGACGTGACTGCTTCGGGGGGATCTGCGTTGTGTGTGCTAGGAGATTACCTTTTTGCCAAGCATGTCTTAAATGGGTGTCGTATGATCGTGTTTTAAATAAATACATCCTCATGATACCGGACGTTACCCACAGATATAAAAGAAAATCGAACGTCTTACGAGAAACGGCTCAAATCGGTTACTTGGCTGTTATGACCTAAGGCGGGTTATAATAACTGAATATGACGTCATCAGACATAAACAAAATAATCAATTCACACCTAAGGACATTTTCGAGTTAAACCACGTCCACATTGAAGATATTAGGTGCAGATGCTCACTGAGCACATATTTAAATCTTGTATAATTCCTAAATTCATTCGCCATGATTCTATGACAGTCTGACGTCATGTTACGATTTTAGCCCACCCTAGTCTGTCCTAACGCACCCCCAGATGGTCGTAGGAGGAGGACACGTAGATTCCCTGGGGGGAAAATTACTCTTAAGGCAATTCGGCTTAGCGTTGCAGAATCGTACATTATAAGATCATAAAAATTTGTAGAAAAACCACTTAAACCATTTATTGCAGAGTGCAGATGTCGGGGTGCTGTAGCTAACCGCTGGTTCCGAGCTCTGGAGCAAAGAATTTCGATTTTCGTAATAAAAAAAAATTGTAATTACGGTTGGGGGCGGGTTCAACATGAGTTGTTATTCAACGACCAAAACTTTATAGCGGGCGAAATATAAAATTGAGATGAAAGGGCTGACTATTGAAGATAATTAGCTTACGCTCTCGTCGCATGACCCTTTCTGGGTCTGGTTTCGAATCCCGATTTGTCTCCCGACTTAAATCAATTTAATTCCACTCTTTTTTTCTTCCCTTAACTTAACTACAAATAGGAAACACAATGAATCCACACTTTCCAGTGTTTGCTTTTCCAGTGTGTCCTAGCCTTTATAAAATAATAAAGCCAGATTCTGACTGGTGCACTGTGTGATTGCCTCGCAACACGGGGCAGCAATACAATCGTCCTCCCCCTTCGCCTGCGTCAGTTCGAGACCTCTTTTCTTCGTGACTATCGCAGTGGCAGTACCTTCGTGTTACTTGCATTTCCATTGAAGACGCGTGTGTAGGAATTTATCTCGCTCAAAAAATTCATGAGGTCTCAACCGGGAATTGAGCCAGTGATCGCGCCACCTCAATATCCTTGTGACAATCTCAGGCGTCTTGTGGTAATTCCACAATTTTTTTTGTCGTTGTCACCTTTTTAACTATCTTTAAATTCAAATTTATATAGGGGCCTACATTTCTGGTTAGTTGGGTGTCATTTTTATTTAAAGTCGTATCTGTTTCCCGATCAAACCCCTGAGTAAATCCAATATGCACGAGGGGGGCGTCTATTTCGTGTTCTGTGTGGGGTTTGGCGTCGACAGCTGGGCTAAGTGCTCCTGATGCCAGATCCCATATTAGTCGATAGACGACGACACACGTCCTGTTAAAAAGAAACGTTTGCCAAACTGTCTGCTCAGCCCCAGCCCTACTGCATATAAAGAGTGGCTGCTGGCTCGCGTGTGAATTGTCGAAAGACGTTTTTGGCTCCTGCCTGCTGCCATCCTGATCGGGGTTAAAACGTTTTCATTTTGTATGGGAGACGGCGAATCCATTTCCCCCTCCTCCTCCAACCCCTACCCCCTTTTCCATCCGCATCAACCGCCTTCTATATGCAGTTAGTTTGGCTTTGACTACGACAGAGGTCACCAAACAGTAACGCACCAAGATGCCGTTTTCAATCAAAATATTTTCCTCGCGGTTTGTCCATTCTTAACACCAAAACAGGAGTCTGATCTGTGTATTGTGGGATTGTCTAGCAGTACGGGGCAGCAGCACACTCGCCCACCACCAGAGGGAAGCTCCTGCCAGATATATAATCCCCTCACTTCGATATGTCGGTTCTAGACCTCTTTTCCGCTCCACATGTGACTCGCCCCGCGACAGTGACGTCAGCACCTGCTCGATACTCTCATTCCCAAGGAAGAAGGCGCGTCTAGGAACAACGTCTGACGCACGAAAAATTCCAGAGGTTTGTCTGTCGGGAATTGAACCCGTGGTCAGATCATCACACATGTCCTAGTGGCAGGCTTAAGCGTTTTCAATATATTTGAAGTGTAACAGAAGTGTATCTGTTTGCAACATTGTTATTTATAGTAAAATGCCTGTCCTAATGTTCGGGTAAATTTCATTGGACGATTTAAATGTTCGTTTAGTTTAAAAAATAGTTTTGTCGTCACTGGGCCAGATCACTTTGTTGGTTTGTGTGGGGATGGGGTGATGGCAGAAAACAAGTGGCCGGGGGGCGGTTTTCGTTCAAATGTGTCTCGGTTGTGGAAATTGCGTTTTCGTTTTGTCGTTGGTGCGCGGGCTCGTCGATTTCACACCCCACATTCTACCCCACCCCAACTCCACCTCGCGAAACCCCAATTGCAGAACGCTGCCACATCAGACGCACCCGCACACGAACAGCAACAGCAGCTATGACGTTGGCTTTTCTCTGCGGTTCGCGTCGCTCTCGGTAATGGAGAGCTGTTCTTTTCTTAATGGAGGAAATGAAAGAGAACATTATTGAATTTCTATTTCTACTTGAAATGTAGAACATCCTAATGAATGCCACAGCCCCCTCTGGCTTGCGTGTACACGAGTACTACTACACACGAGTCGAGCGAGAGCAACACTCGGGGACATGTAAGTTTGGTGTAGCGGATACGACGCTCATGATATGGCTCGCCCTCTGGTGGACGCAGGAGACTGGAGTTGTCCCACCTCGGTCGCGTTTTCAAATAAGAGAGTGGAAGGAACTGTAACAACTAACAATAACTGGTGTTTGGCGCTCTTCTAGGGTAGTACATTTTCAACAGTTCACTTCGCCGGGAATCGAACCCGGGACAAATCATCGCACCACATGTCTGTCTCCCTTTGAAAAACGGATCTTTAAGACTGATTTACATTACACGAAAAGATTGCGATCTTTCGTCCGCGCTCTCTGCGATCCACAAACTTTTACATTGTATGTCGCAATGCAGCGCTTCAATCAAACGGTATTATTTGTTCAATAGATGGCGCTGCCTGCAGTCTTCTAAATTCCCGCCACAAAATGAGTACTGAACTTCCGCTTATAGCGTTTTCTCGTTCAAAGATCGCGATCGTTTCTAAGGATTTAGAATGATTCGATCGAAATTGTGCGATAAAAGACGGAAATGTTAATATTTGTAGTGCAACTGAATTTGGTGCAGTTGGAACATCAAGTTGACTTGTCGCCGAGCGTAATTGGGTGCCAGCAAAATGGGAAGCCGTTGGTTGTGTGCGTGTTGTGTGGACGGGGCGGGGGTGGTCGATGAGAGTGGGGTAGATTTGGGGGTGGTGGCGGGTGAACGGAAACCCAGGAGCGAACGCCGGGCGAGAAGCCATAGCAACCTGTTAATTGGATGGCAAAGTATAGACGCAGAAGCTGGCGCCTTATTTTTCTTTCTCGGTTTTTCGAAAACCCCGATTGCGTTCCGTGTGGGATGGCTAGGGACTGGAATTTTAGGGTTTCATCTATTTATTTTTTTTCTGCTTGGGTGAATATGTTTACTCAGACAAACTTCATCTCAAATCGAATCAGAAAGCCACATTTTGTAGCACCTAAGAAAACAAATTAAAGAGTCTTGGAAAATCTAAAGAATAATCGAACCAAAATCAAGAGTTGTGCGTGTCATACTTTCTTCGTGTCTGTCTCACGATTTTTTTGTTAGATGTTTAGTCCCCCGGAGTAGTTAAATTATTTGATAAAAAATTTTTGTCCTTAAATTACTTTATGGAACCGAAAAATTCTGTTCCCAGTGATGGCATTCCAACTGGAGTCAACAATGTTACTTCGTTACAAGGTTCGAACCCTGTCTGCGCCTATGTTTTTCTCCCAAAAAATTAAATGTTACGGATTTTTCAACGTTTTAGTTATCCGTATTTTTGTTTTATTGGCGTTTAACTTGACAAAATAACTCTGCTTCTTCAATTTATTTCTAATTTTTGTGAGTTGTCTGACCGTTTTCTGTTTCGTTTGTTCGCTGCAGGTTGGCTGGAGCCTCTGCTGGATCGGATTGCCCGCAACTGGACGACGGTGGTGTGTCCGGTCATCGACGTCATCGATGACGGCACGCTGGAGTACATGCACCGCGACGCCTCCGGCACCAACGTCGGCGGTTTCGACTGGAACCTGCAGTTCAACTGGCACGCCGTCCCCGACCGGGAACGACAACGACGCAAATACCCGTCCGACCCCGTCTGGTAAGTCCTTTTTTTATTCAGTCGGGTGAACAGTTTCTCACCACTGCTCTATCTCCAGCCCGATGTTATTTATCGTGGTGTTGATTGGCAAGCCCTAGATCAGCCTCAATCATTGCAATCTGTTTTTTTCTTCCCTATTTCTCTCTACTCCCGTTTTATTCCATTGATTAGAAGAAGCCACTAAAAAAGATATTGCATTATACTTTTAAAATGCACAAGAAGGTTGAGGAGGGAATGTCTTGTCAAGTGAGAAACCCTGCAGAAACAAACCCCAAAAGACATACATCACCATACCTTGAAATATTTGTTTCACCAACTCAGGCGATGCAATAATATTTTAGAAATGAAGATATTGGGCTCATGTACACCTCAATTCTTGTTCGGGAGGGTTCTTTAAGTTTTAAGACGCCTTCATTTGCAGTGTCTTCCAGAAGGAACTGAATAATACTCTGTAGAAAAGGAAGAGACTAGGTTGGTTGGTTGCGTGCGTTCGTAAACGAGAGTGGTGCCCTCTGGCGGTAATCGCGGAAGCCGCTCGAGCGCAAAAAACAAAAGCCGACTCTGCAAGCCGGCAGCAGGAGGAACAGCAGCAAGCAGCAGCAGCGGCAATAAAGGTGCAGTGAGGTGTGTTGGATGATAAACTCCCGACTCTCCTTTCCCTCCTGGTCGGAGTGGAGCCAGATAAAAGTCCACCGGGCTCGCGTCCCCCTCCCATATCTGGAGACGAATCGACTACTTATCCCCCTCTTTTCATCCTCCTCCTCCCCACCATCTTCATCAACCCCACTCCTTCTTTTTCCACCCGCACTCTCTTTTCCGCTTGAACACCTTCCTCTCCAGAAGCGGCGATGG
>JAQGBY010003390.1:0-19427 GCA_034698785.1 Mycogona germanica
TTATTATGTTTTATTGAAAATTGAGATCCGTCGCTAGCGAATTATGATGGTGTACTTACGGTATGTTCATTTTTATGTGATTTCATTGAGCCGTTCGGCAAAAAGTCTCTGGAAACGAAAATCCAATTCTTAGTTTTATAATATAGGATTATGTCTGTACTGGTCCCTCAAGTATTGCTTGCAACGTGAGGGACCTAATACCTTCGCGTCAGAACCTATATTTGTACAGACATTGTACTTTCATGATTACTGACGTTGAATAAATAAATAAAAAATTACCCCAAGATATTAAAGAAATTTGTTCGATATTTGAGCAAGGTGATCATTGAGCACCAGGAAGGGATGCCGTCCATCAACAAACATCCGGGCTACCTGCTAAGCAACGACAACGGCTTTCTCAACACTCCACCCACCTACTTCCAGCAGCGAACGCTGCTGACACGATTCGTTTGGAATCAGTCGCGCTCTCTACCGGATATCGTGCAGATGATACGAAAGCCAGCCTATATATTGACTGGCCTGCTCAACTATCTACCGACCGAACAAGTGAATCTGACAATGACAGTTGAAGGTGCTCATCTGCCCATCTAAGAATATTCATTTCAATTGATTTGTGGGCTACTAACTGTAGATAAATTTTAAAAACTGGTGCATCACCAGATGGCACAGGTTGCCGCCTGTGACGCATGCAGACCATACAGAGTGAAACCATTAGATTATGAAATCAATTAGAACTATTAGTTTTAGATAAGTGTTAGGTAGTAGTGTTTCCCCACAATTTTTTAATGTTTCAATTTTTTGACAATAATATATTTTCTTTTAGACGGAAATAATTCCAATGCTACAACTTTTCTTAGAGGGCTTGCTGCCTATCACCTCCCAAGACCCTCCGACTTTCGCGACAGGTAATTTAAAATGTTCAAATTGCAACTACAGTAGATTAGCCACTGGTATTATCTGGCTCTAATATTACTGCAAATTCACATAAATGACAATATAAAAATAGTAACGACATTAATGTCTAAATAAAAAGTGCAGAAGCACTAGCCGATTCGGATATATTTTTTAATAGAAGACACAAAGCTAGATAGTATAGCAGCAAAAAATCCGAAAGTTACATGAATAATGCCATAGTGGTTCTTACAGATATCGTTCCTTTCGTCGGATTATTGCTGCTATACTATCTAGCTTTGTGTCTTCTATTTATTAATGTCTAAGGTTGTATTGTACAAATATCGCAACCCTTTGACTTATAATGTCACCAAATGGGGTTTGTTTCAGTTGGCAAGCTACTGTATTAGTGGTCAATAGCGCCGATATGACGTCATCAAGTGCAGATGTAGCCGAGCTTACCATCACGATTCAACGAGAGACGTCAGCTCTATATAATACAAGTAAACGTCAAAACAACCGTAAATCGTTATCTTAAGAAGAGAAAACGTGAATGTATAGGATCGGTATTTATTTTAGGACGTTATATATTTAAAAATTGGACATGAAGTTGTGTCCGGTACAGCACCACGAATAGAGTGGCGAACTATCTGGTGTATTGTGTGATTGCCTCGGAACACGGGGCAGCAACGTACTCGCCAGCCACCAGAGGGCAGCACCAGCCAGCTCGGATTTCCTCACTCAGTCACGTCGATTAGAGGCCTCTTTCCCTCGACATTTGCGTGACGTCAGTATCTGATGTTTACTTTTCTTTGCATTTCCAAAGACGCGCGTAGAAATTTCTTTCGCCCGAAAAATTCCGTTTGTCAAACTTAAATTTAAAAATACGAAATCCCAGCAAGTAATAAATTATCGAATCTAATTTTAAAGGTTAGTAAATTCGCGGCGCTGTCCCGGACACAAACCAAACACCTAATGGATTATTTTGATGCACATTTTCTCGTGAAAATCTAAATAAGGTTGAAATTTGCTGATTTTCATATTTTGTGTTCAGAACCCAGGTTGTTCATAAATTTTTGTTGCAAAAACTATTTCTTACGGAGTACAGTTTGGGCAATGAGAAAGTTTTTCATTTCAGAGACACGTTACGTATGCTACAAGATGGATAACAACGTCACCAACCCGTTTGAAATGTGGAATTCATTGGAGCGTCCCAGTCATCCCGATCCCGATCAACTGAAAATGATTCGCTCTCAGGAGGTGATTGTCACAATTGATTTATTACTAATTTTCACTCGTACATTACAGTCAATAAAACTAATCATAAATACCAATAATGATAATGACCATCATAAAATATATATAATTTGTTCGGGAAGGAACATTTTGGTCACAGGCGACGTTTAAAAATAATTTTTTGACAAAATAAACTCTCACTATGTAAACGGGGATGGCAAGATTGAGATTAAAGCGTTCTGATAGTGAAACATCGTGTCAGTGGTTAAAGGCATTGATGATTTCGAGTTATATGAGGATAGTAAGGATGTTCTGGTTTCGGACCCCGGTGCAGAAATAAAAGATCCTAGGTAACCTTGTGTCGGTATGCTGCTGGAGTTCTGACCCAGAGCACGCCAGCCGCTCCATACAATCAATCAGGACAATAAAAGTAGAGTGATCTGTGCTAGAACTATCACCAGGAAAAATTAACACAAACCACAGATAGTTCGTAGAGCCGAACACAATATATAAAACACCTTTCAAACTAATCACCCAGTCATCGAATCCCCTCCAACAAATGATTCAACAAACGATTAAAACAAAAATTAAAACTCGTAACAATTTCAAAAGGGGCCCCATAGGATGTTCCGGCCCAAGCAGTGGAACACCAATTTTAATCCACAAGAAAAGAATCTTGGAATACGTCTGACGTTAAGCCAACCAGGAATCGTTCTGTGTCACCTGTGTGACCAATCAAAAACGGCGCCCGGTAAGGTCAGTTCATATCCCGTCTAATATCTCCATCTTGTCGATTGTTGGTCGAACTTGTGCTTTCAGGACCAGAGGTCAGGAACAGCGTGCCCTAAAAAAAGGAGCATGTTAAAAATTTACAATTAAAATTGGAAAACGTTAATCGAATCGAATGAAATTTCGCACACTTGTTGGCAATACATTCCTTTTTTGAATTGTCATCGTTCACGTGCGTGCATGTGACGTCATTGTTTGGCTTGGCGATTCTAAAAATGGCGTTCATAGCGCTATGTTTTTATGTAAACATTTTTTTAAATCTGTATCCCCTTTCGAATTCCGAGACTCAAATTTCAATTTTTAAATTGCTCACCATTAAAGTTGCGTCTTGACGGTGGCGCTAGTTGAATGCCGATTACCGCTGCAATACGTCACTTTGTAGCGCGATTGCTCAACTCTGCTGGGAAAATGCCGTTCAACTAAGATGAAAATGCGATGCGACCTTCGACATAACAATTATTATGCCAAATGACTTATTAACGAGTTCCAAACAAAAGATGGATTTTATGCAAATTTAAAGAATCTAGCGAAAGATAAACCAAACCTTCGTGAAACTTCTGAACGATCACAGTTTACAGATGGAACATCGGTCCGTTCCTTTTCCGTATCTTTTGTTCGGAAATTACTTGTTATGCCACATTTTTATCTCAGGTAAATTAAGGCAAAGTCGAGCAAACGCGCTACACAGTTGCGAATTGCATAAGTAATCGGCGATCGGCAATCAACAAGCGCCACCGTCTAGACGCAACTTCAATGAGAAATTTGAGTCTCGGAATTCGAAAGGGTCGTCTTAATTATGCTCAAGTTTCATAATAATCTGACTATTTTTGGTAGACTTATTCAAAACAATTTGCGAAAAAACATATGGCGGTGTGATCTTCGTCACTGAACGCCATTTTTAGAATCGCAAAGCAAAACAATGACGTCACATACCCGCACGTGCACCATAGCAATTCAAAACGGAATGTATTATTGCCAATAAGTGTGCGAAATTTCATTCGATTCTATTAATATTATCCAATTTTAATTTTAAAATTTTAACATGCATTTTTTTAGGGCACACTATATATTTAACACTGTATTATTTACTTATGGCACAAACGCTCAAACAAACTCAACTACTACTAGGCGACTCAAGTTGCGGTCAACAACGTCACTTGCGGCGACGTTCTCATCACCTGGCAAACTGGAAACGTCAAAACTAAGTGAGCATTTTAATTTTCCCGAATTTCGTCTAAATAGTGCGGCAAATGTCATGAGAATTAACATAAGGCGCAAGATCACACAAAGACTCGAAATTTCTATGTAAAAGTGCAAACTGAACATATTGAACAGTGTGAACAGAAAAATGTGCCTCTCACATAGTGCCTAAGCACTGAGAGGGGTACAGAATCTTCCTGTTGTGACCCGTCACTTTAGTGAATTAAAAAAAAAAACAGCAATACTCATGTGCCCAATTACAATTTGTGTTGGGCGAATTTCACAGTTTTCTTCTCGTTTGCCATTGCCTGCAGATGCATTCTAACCTACGATATTGAATTTTCTACGTCCTCCTCATCCGGAGGCGACAAGGCCAACTTCAAGCGGATAAATGAAAAAGATACGATATTCGCGTCATTTCAGTTTAGCCCCAGCCAATCGTCCAATCAAAGTGAGTAGAAAATCAACCCATCGCGACTTTCTCTCAAACTGTCGACAGGGGAATGATCATACAGAGTTGACCCTTAATTGGTTTAGCTTGCGGGTAAATATTGTAATTGTAATTAGGATTCGTAACAGTCAACGGTTCTATTATTGTATTTTCTTTTCAGGTCTGTGCAACGACAATGCCGTTCGCGGTCACTACAGAATTCGAGCATTGGACTACTGGAATCGAGCCGGTGCATGGTCTAACGCAGTGGCCTATGGAATTTAGCAAACAGCAATTGGCATCAGAAAACATCTAGACATGTATACCTACTACTTTTTTGATAACGCCTTCTGCCACAGAGACAATTGTAATAATATTTTATACATACACATTTTTTAAATTACGAATTGAAAAAAATTCAAATTAGCTTTCTTAGACTTTCTTCGGATGTTAACTAAGATATCGCAGAATCTCTACCAAATCTGGACCATACACTAAAACAACACATTCGTGCTCGATGAGTGGCGCAATAGAATTAACATCCTTTCTTGAGATTCGTGAAACTAATAGATTGGGGGGGAACATCATTTCATGAAATCAATAATAGCTGTGCAGTGGTTGTGACCATTGAGAAAATAAATATCATTTCAATATATCAACGAATCAGAATTGTCACCAATATTATTTTCGAGTTCATCACTTGAAGGTAATTCTTTGTCGCTCTAAGAAATACGACTGAAACACCACTAGAATTTCATTCCAAACTGTCGAACACCGTACAAGTGAATGCGTGTCTTAATTCATAGGCAACATATCTGATACATAAGGCTCCTTAAGCTCCTACCACGATGGGTCGTTCTTAGGACCTCACGACGAGTAGCACAGTATCTCTTCAGATTCGAATCCCGTGGTGGCGAACGACAGGCCATCCTCGTCCAAAAAACATCCCCCGCACAGCTGGCGACTAGGAATGCATTCACTGAACTTCTGCGCGATCTAGCAACCGGGAGAGAGAAACGACATTAGTTCATCTACGCGACAACAGTTGCTACTGAATTGGGGGACTTCAGATACGGAGTTTATTTCCAAATAACGGGGGCGGGTGAAATTGCAAGTTCTCACCAAGTTATCTGGTGCGGTGCTCAGTTGCCAGATCCGAAAGAATGAATCCTCCGCAGTCGATATCACCTAAGCATAAACAAGATAACAAGGCGATCATGAACCCAATTTTTAGTAGGCCTTCAACGATCAAATAAAGTTGTAGGCATCGAGTTTATGCAATCGTTTACTTACGAACGGCTTAACGGACTTGAATAAAATTTGAGATGTAGATCGTTTCACAAATTTGTTGTAGAGTTTAAATTATTTCTGGTCTTGATTTTGCTGGGCATTTGCTGGGGTGGAGAAAGGCAGTTAAAGGGGGCAGGAGGCTGGGGGAAAGCGGGAGGGAGAAAAGGAAGAAGACGGGGAGTTGAGCGGTTACCAGTTTCATAGTTGAACCGATTAGAGGTCACCGGTGGACCTCCTTTTAACATATTTTATTTTTGTTACGCCGTTTTATTTTTAATCCAATTGGGTCCTACTGTCCTACATTATTAATCCTGAAAGTTTGTCATATTTTTAATTGCCTTGGCGTTTATTTACGAAGGGCTTAACGAACTTGATAAACCTTGAGCTGTAGACAGTCCCGCAAATTTTTAGTTGAGTGCATTTTATTTCAGATGTCAATATTGTGTATTTCTCGAGAATATCAGTCATTGCCGTTTCAAGCATTATTATCGCTTAGACCGAAAATTGAAATATGGCGTCTCCACTTGATCAAAATGGTGCCATTGATGCCAGCAACATTCTCCACACTAGATCACGAATTATTATTCAATTACAGAGATACACAAAATATGAAGAAAATGTTTTTCGTTATTTTCGCGTGTTGAGGCGTCATTGCCATGGTAATAACATGTGACAAATTTACAACTAGTTAAAAAAATTAAAAATTGAAAACAGCCGAGCGGCGTGGGCGTTTCTCTAGTACAGTCATAAAAAAGGTCCTACCAAACCCGATTTTTCGGCCACATCAAGCGACGTGACCCACTTGGCATGGGCTGTGACCTCGGCCACAATCTGCCCACGGCCAATATGAAAAAGGCGAAGATGTCCCGAACCGTACGCGGCAATCATCAAGTCCTGCCAGAGGGCGGTGGCTGTACACGGAAACCTTGTCATCAAATAAGCAGAACATAAGCTCAACATTATCTCAAATTGATTCTGTATCGCACAGTAATAATAAATCTGGTTAAAGCAGGATTTAAAATTCCTAATTTCCAACCATATTTTGGCATCCTTACCCATAGCCGTCGAAGGTCTGCACCTTCACGTGCGGCGATTTGAGTTGCCACACAATCAGCTGGCCGTCGTCGCTGCCACTCACCAGGTGGCGCCCGTCGGCACACAGATCGCGGACAGCGCTTCCCTGGCCGGTCCGCAACGTCTCCAGCAGAACGGCATCGCCCGGACGAGGTCCCAGACGGAACATCAGGATGCTACCGTCGCTCATACCTGCCCGAAATATTCTATATTATTGTTTCAAACTGTTACCGGATGATCAATTGCGTCGTAGTCAAAGAAGATCGAAAATACGATCCGTTACCTGCGGCTGCCCAGCTGTCGTATGTGGTGGTGAGGCACGAACCGTGCGAACCTGATAAAAAATTGAAATAGCTCATTTTTTATCTCGTACGTTACGCTGATGGAAAGCTGGTGAACCTTCGTCTGATCGTTAGAACAAGTGCTGGTGACGAAGGGTGAGTGGAATGGATCGGCTTCCAGGTGGCACAGGAGTAGTTGCGTAATGGTGCGTGATCTTAGGGAACCGGAAGTGCAGAATCTGCAGCGTATGCCTTCGTACCTTCGCATTCAAAGTGGTAGCAGTGGTGCATGGTGGCTCCACTTTCGTCGTAGATGCGCAGCCCGTCGCGACACAGGACCAGCACGAGCAGGTGCTCGCCAACGCGACACCACTTGACCTGCAAAATTGTAAGAGTCCCAAATTAAAATGGTTCAAATATGAATTTTTAGTCACAGATTTTTTATTATTCAATTAAGTCACCTTAGTGTATAACACACTACAGGATTTTCTGTACCCCTTTTGGTGCTGCTAGGCACTATGCGAGGGGCACATTTTCGCCAGTACCCTGGGATCGAATAATCGAGAGCCCGCGCCGGGAATCGAACCCGGGGCCGACGAGCCACAATACGTACCGACTGGGCTACGTCGAGTCGTACTATAGATGCATTATGACAAACATTGTTGAATTTGCCTTCGTTCGGGCGCCAATTCCAATAAGACTCACCTGAACGATGCTGATCTTTGATCCGGCAGTGGACGTCTGACATTGGATCAGTCCTGTTATCTGGTTGGCGTCCTTGGCGTTCCAGCCGATCAAATGCACGTTGCCCTTATGAACGACGGCGGCTTTGTAGTGGCCATCCCGGAACCAAACACTCAAGTTGTGCTTGACGGCCGATGCAGTTGACCTCAACAGCAGGCTACTCTTTTCGTACATGATCCACACAACTCTTAGGCCTCCGAGAAACGACACTTACGACAGGTCTTGGTGGAAAATCGGTAGAAATCGGCGAGGCCGAAATAAACAAACACCAACCATTCACACAGCCGCCATTACAAAAAAAATCCTTTAAAGATCGATTGTACTCGATTATTCAGCACCATCGACTGTTTTTTGTCACAATCGGACCGCCGGCAGGGATGCGCGAAAGATGTCCAGCGCAAGGTGCTGCATGTGCCCACCTGGTCAGGGGTCTCCTCCGTGGGCAGAACCTGAAAAGAACTGGGGACAACTTCCCCTGTTCTGCCGGGCTATAAGGAAGGTTGTGGATCTAAAATGTGGTATTTTGGCAGTGGAAAGTTGAAATTAAGCGAATTAATGTTGAAGATAAATCGACTAAAATCAATGTGGAGCGCAGTGGAGTGGGGCTATAAAGATCAATTGAACACTCACATGCAGCAGGCAGGAATTAAGAAATCTTTTCTTAAAAGTTTTATTCAATTAAATGTTAGCCACATCCCAGATTTACAAATTGACCAATGGACCATTTCATTGATTGAGACTAGCAAACATGATTAGCAAGCAAGCTATTACACAAAGACTCGTTTAACTTAAAAATGTTCCTCTGAAACTTATTGATCCAGAATGTCTTCTATACTCCAATCACTTTCGGATGATTCGGCGAACCGATCTCAGCTCGTGAACGAGTGCCAGTGCTGTCGAGAGCAGCACTAGAGCTCCGGCCTGATGCATGGCAGCCACGGGAACAGGCACCAAATAGAGCAAGGTCGTAATTCCTAGAGACACCTGGCAGATGAAAATATTCTAAGATTCAGTACCAGAATTGTTTAATCGGACAATGAGAAGAATGCAATCCGTTCTCCCGCAACCCCTTAAAAGGACATCGTCGGATCTCCTCATTGAATTGCAACAATTGTAGTCAAGCCATAGGATCCATGCACAGTCCTGGCAGGATACTAGGCATATCCCAACACATGTAGTTTCCCTGATGCAAACTGACCTGTAACACAGCTGCAGCAGCCACCCCATTGGCCAGTAGTCTTGCCCGTGGAGGTAATACCAACTTTCTCGACCACATCCACAATCCCAAAGCATATGTGACAGTTGAAATTCCCTGTAACCAAAAAAAAATTATGTACAAGAGGCATTGCGGGTCAAATAAAGTAATAAAAATGTTACAGGATTTGGCCGCACTAATTTTCATAAATGGTTGAATTAAGAGCTGATGGTTGAAATTCCCTGGTGTGAAGGTGATTCCCTAAGGTGAAAATTGCATGGCAACAATTGAGAATTCGGCAACAAGGTTGATGAAAAAATTAACTTTTTAACAAACTTTCGAGTGTACATATATTATGGCATAATTTGTAGAAATTACTGCGATGGCATAGTAGTTGACTACACAGTGTAGTAACTGTGAAAATTTCATAAGATGAACGAGCTAGCTTTTGATATTACTATCTTCAAGGGAAGGTCACAATGTAGTGCTTGTTGTCCTGCCATTGTGGCAGGACAACAATTGAACTAATTCTCATGTTTGTCAAATTTGAAAAAAATCCAGAATATTCGTATAACAGGTCGAACATACAATCCAATATGTGATTGTCAAATAATTGCTGTGACCAGGATAAGACTAAAAATAAGATACCAATATTCGGTGAATAAATTGAACGGTGGTTGGATTCTCGGTGACATTTTTCCGCTTGGGCTCCATGGCAAGAATATCGTCTGGTATCCACTTGTCGGCCATTTTGGGAAATGTGTTGTAAGTTAAACCGGCGCCCAAACCGGCCACAAAAGCACCTGAAATACACAGAGAAAATTTAGTAAAAAAACATATAAGTAAACATACTGATATGGAGAAAAAAATCATATTCATGTTTTAAAACAAAATGGTCTATTATTAATTTTAATTTCAATTTATATTCAATTTTTTTCATCACCTGAGATATTTGTTAAGGAGGTCCACCAGCGTGTTCGCCCTAAAACCCCCCAGGAGGAGACCTGGTTATTTTGCCTAGCCCAGGCTTAGTATAAGCTACCTAGGTAGGGATCTTTAACGTGTACCTGAAATCGTACAGGCACGGGTCCCACGGCTTTACTTGTTTCCGCCATAGGCCCCATCCGGGGCTGCTTGTGGGTATATATTGTAATTGTTTTCAATCAACTGTAGTCAACCGCACTACAGGCGTTACGTCCCCCTCATGGTGCTTAGGCACTGTGCGAGGGGGAACAACCAGTACCCCGGGATCGACTTTTTCGAGAGCCCGCGCCGGGAATCGAACCCGGGACCGCCGAAACCAGTCAGACTTCCATTCCGAAGGAAGGCGTGCGTAGGAATTTCTCTCGCCCAAACAATTCCAGAGGTCTCGGTCGGGAATCGGACCCGCAATCACGGGAATAACAGCTCGACACGCTAACCATTACACCACCGAGACCCCATTCTTTATTAGCAATTGCTAATAATTTTCCCAAAACTTTCCCGGGCCCAGTAATTAAAAATCTCAGTTTCTGAATTAACATTCTGATCCAGATACTCTAAGACAACTCACCTGAAACGACAGTAAGCATGACCAGCCCTTTCGTCATATTGGACAGAAACCAAAATCGGTGCAATTGTTTACTGAAAGGAAACTGAAAAGAACACGAATGTGATCAATTAGAAATTATTTCGGAAATCGTCGAACAATTTGTGTTAATTAACTCATTTTTTTATAACTTTTTAAAGATTATATTGAAAAAGAATAACTTCTCCAATTAGCTAATGGTTGGATACAATATTTGCTATTATTGGATAATAGAGTTTCTATATACTTCTTAATCTCAAAGCTTAGACCATCAATTTGATATAATGATACTACATTATACAAGTACCTGCTGTGGTGGCACCAGATGGTGTAGCGTCGACCAAAACAAAAAGGCATAGAGGATAAAGGCAGTGGACAGATGAGACGCTAAGCGATATTGGCTGACCCGCGGAACTGTGTTGTCGCCAGTCTTCTCCTCCAGACCACTCTTGACCATGTGCCACCCAAGAAGTCCCTGAATAAAAAATCACCACAAAGAATTCAAAGAAAGTTTTAGATGAAATCTTTGATAAATAGTCAATTTACCGCAAATTAGAACTAACCCATGCCATGGAATTAAGGCTTTTAGTCACAAAAAATATTCCGACATACATATATGTACAGAGTGGCGGAGACCAAATGACCACATTTGTAAAAGGCATGGTTTGGGGTGGGCAGGTGAGAGAAGGTCGTTCAACCACTTATTCTGTAGCCTAAGGTGGGAAGTTTAGTTACCATGACCAGTTGGAGCGCTCAACATCGTTCATTCGCCATGGAGGTGTTGTTTTCGTATTGTAATAATGACTGTTTTGTGGCCACACGGTGCGTCTTTTGGACACATTTCAACCTCGCTCCGCGTGCAAAAGACAAACATTTTCGTCAAAACGGTACTGCTGTCCCAAAGACCCCCTACACGTGTTCCAGCTGTGGTGACACACGAGAATGTGAATCGTGTCCGAGTTTCCGTTGAGGAAAGCCTACGACGTTAGCATAGGATGCATAGGAATGCGTCACCGTGAAAGGACGGCATTTATCGGAAAGTCTTTTTCATAATGAATTTTTCTGATTACAATAAAACTTCCGTTCATTAGCTATAAATTGTGATTTTTTCATCCCGATATCTTGAAAATTAAAGGTATGTCGTCCATATTGGAGAAAATGGGGGGGGAGAAGAGTTTCCAAAAATATAGAATGTAAAAAACAGTTTGCTAAAATTTCTCCAAGATTTAGAAATCAATATTTACAAAGACATATTGATCAGCAGATTAAATCGTGAATAAACAATTTCCTCTTGTGAACAGTACCTGAAATCCGAGCAGCAAGCCAAAAAATCCCACCCTTATCTTCATGGGTCGCTTGAAGTAACCCCGCATCCAAAAGTATGTGGCCGGCAGAAGAAAAACTGCACCAGTGGCTCGCCCCCACATACGGTGCACATATTCCATGTACCAAATGAACTTGAATTCGCTCAGCGTCAGATTTGTGTGCTTGCTATAAAATAATACATGTGTAAGCATTGACAAGACGATACAATCGCGGGTCTACCCTTTCATCTCCCCGTCCTCAGCCAGCGCCTCCTGCTGCCAATGTGTTGACCAATACGGCGTGCAGGGGGACGCCACCAAACGGTAATTCAAGCCGAGATCGGGGCTTGCGCTCAAGAGATCAACATCAATCCTATCTTCACTGACCGGCTGGCTGGTTGAACCACAAGAAACTGTTTCGCAGCTTTATCTACAAAAAATGAACTCTGTTGAAGATTGCAGTAGGCCACGGGCCTGATGCCATCAGACATTACACCCTACTGCGAAAGCGTAATAGTTCTTAGTGGCTATCAGTGTGACTAAAGATCTTCCTGAGGACCAAGTCCGAGAGCGTGATTGCTGTGAACCCCTGGAATTCTTCCTACTCCGGCTAGAAAACCAGCGTGCAGTGCAGGCAGTTGATGGCAGTAGTTTGCAGGAGCTCCACCGAGTGTGAATTCACGTAGACAGACGCGACAAGGAAATCGGTTTGAATGTAACTTTTAACGAACTTTAAGAACTTTGTTTTATTGGCCTCAAGCTCTGGTTGCCCCCATGATTTGTTTCCAAATAAAAATGTTGGTTAAGGAGTTCAGCAGAGGAATAAACTGATTACCCGCAGCAGATTGTATGTTGGCATGAATTCTTTTCCAGGGTCCCAAGATGGAATGATCAGTGAATTGAGATAAGTGGCAGAGCTTCTCTACCAGCTTACACATTAACCCAGCGGGCCAATCGTCATTTTCATTTATTCCATTCTATTTACTTCTCATCAAGACTTATGTTTTATGCACTCAATTTGTTGAGTTGCACTCACTATTTGTATTCAGGAAATTGCTGATACTTATGAAACTCGGCCGCCCATTCGGCTTCGGTTAGTGGAGGCGTTTCCTTGAACATGTGCCAGTCGACCATGGAAAGACCAGATTCCGTTAATCTAATTAAAATAAATATGCATTCGTTAGTTTATTTGATCCGAATTTCGACGACAGTTGAAAAGGTGTTCTTGAGTGACACGTCTGTGTATTGGCGATCTGGAATACTAGACTGCCTGGACAACCTCCTTCAGCGCTGATGCCTAATACCGCTACCTGGTGACACCTCCCAAGACGACCGCACCGAACACCATCCCCGAGCAGCCCAGCAACCATTTTCCAACCCTGCGATCGATCAGACTCGGAACCTGAGCAGCGGTGGCGGCGAGGCTGGCACACGGACGAAGACAAGAACGACAGGCTTGGGGAATCGCAATTGGCTAGACAAAAAAGATAGATAATGTGCACTTGTCCTTACTTGAAACATAAACATGTACATGCATCCCAATCCGACATGTAATGGTAAAAATCATTCTTGGCGTGAACTACCTGTACATACCTGTGCATGAGTGCCGCGATAAAATAATCTGATTTCAAAGATCCTCGAAATAGGTTGCGTCAAACATCACAAACCTTAAAGCCCTTTATCACCCATTGCTACAAACTACATGGTATGGAACAGGTAATTAACGCCCCCACATTCAAAGAACGTTGAAGAGGGCCCAATGGCTTACGTACCCGAAGTTTTAGGCCGAATTTTGAATTGACACTACCTGAAGACAGATGTCTGAAGCTTGGTGACAACGTCCGACAACAGATCATCCGACTGTAGCCTATCGCCGACAACATATTTAGTTTTTTACGCGTTTTTACCTCATCAAAAATTAAAAACTAAAAACAGATAGATCGGTGAGCAACCGTAACAAACTTTTTATTCACCAGCGCCCCCTAGAAGATGTTCAGAGAAATATAACTTGACCAACGCTTTAATAGAATGAAATCTGAATACCACCAACATATTTCGGCATACCCAATATAAGCAACTTGAGAAAAAAAGCAGAATTCATACAACTAGGAATATTTCGCATTCTTGAATGAGCAATTATTAAAATGATACTGATATTCAATGGCATCACTATTTAGAAATTGGTTCCGAAATTCCAATCATCCGTCATCCGGTGCTCTACTCTTCTAACTTTCTGAATATGAACGCTACAGTATTGCCGCCATCTTGAGTGCCCCACGTGTGGACGAGAAGGGGAATCCTAGTTTGCACACAGCGTTCGCCGAATAATCGGCAGTCAACGCCGTCTATCGACAGGAGGGGAACTACGAAGCGCAGTACCGCCGTCTATCGATAGGTTAGGGAAGGTTAGAATATTATAATATTCCCACCTCGTGGTGCATTGCCGTCTATTGTCGGCGACTCTCCGCTTCGTAGTTTTCCCAGTTGTCGCTAGATGGCAATACTGGCGGCTCTGCGCCCTGCGGCGCATTTAGTTTCCCGTCTTGTCGATAGACGGCGTTTCGATTAATTGCGATCTAGTGTGTAATCTAGGAGACCGGGAGCCGAAGAGACGCTGGTGTTTCTGTTTGCTTCAATTATTTGGCTGAAGTTCCGCCTAAAAATGAAGGTACGATTAAATTAAAGACGCACCTTAACTTTGAACAATGTAGTCATTTGAGAATTACCCATAAAAAATCTAGGGGGACCACCTGATCATTTCGCTTAGCCTAGGCTAGGCTACTTCTGTAGGGATCTTTAACGTGTACCTGATCGGCCTAGCCGTACCTAGCCACGGCCTCACTACGATAAGGGCTCGCTCCCTCAAACTTGAAACAATTTATGCCAAAAGCAACTAAGCCAAATTCTCCTTCTTCCCTAGAAGTATTAACGACTGGAACAGCCTCCCCCAGGATCTAGTGCAATCCCCCTCCCTCTACACCTTTAAATCCCGAGAACGGGCTGTCCGCATGTGGTCAGCCTGTTCCAAACTTCACTAGACCCTTGCAACTACGGAAATCGCCATAATGCCACAGCGCAGCGATAATTATATATAAATCTAAATTCTCTCTGGCACAATAAACGAACCCTATGACACATCAGACCTCTTCGAACCTCAAATTCTGCATGAGTGGGTTGACTTGTGTGCCAAGGTTTGGCCTAGAGATATTCTGCATTTTTAAATAACACGTCTGGTCAACCTATTATAATGATATAAAAAATAAATGAGGATGGAACGTCTTCAATATATAATATTGAAATATAATAAAAACTTCCTGGGACAACAAACATTCCTGACCAACCATATAGTTTCATTATTCGTTTTCTTCTATTCAACAACCTAAGTTGAGCTATAGCGTAATTCTTAACAACCAACGTTGAATGTTATGTGCATCTCGTTTTCATTTATTTGTGTGCTCATAAACACTTGATTATAACCAACGTTGGTTCTAATATATACTTGCATAGTGAAGGGTTTTGATAGGACGTCTGTGTGATAGTAAATCGGAAAAGGGTGAATTCGGGACAGCACCGAATGAATAAGACGAACCGAGCGGCGAACTCTGGTTCGTAATAAAGTAAAATTACATTTTTTTTGCCCAAACAACTGTAGTCAACCGCACTACAGGCGCTACGTATCCCTCATGGTGCTTAAGCACTATGCGAGGGGTCACGACCAGTACCCCGGGTTCGAATTTTTCGAGAGCCCGCGCCGGGAATCGAACCCGGGACCGCCGAGCCGCAGTCAGTCGCTAAACCAACTGGGCTACAACGAGTCCTGTTTTTGATCCTGAATTGTGAAATTGGCGCGGAATGTTTTCTTTTTTCTCTTTCCTTTTAACAAACATACATGCAGATATTTTTCTCTTTTTTACCGTACCTTAATACAAGTTGCTACCTATCTCATAAAAACTTCCATATTGAAAGTATGTTTTTGCCCATATTTGTGTAAAGTACTAAATTTTCGAATTTCCAAAATACTGGTCCACACTATACACGTGGAAGTTTCTTATACTATCAACATTGATAGTATAAGAAACTTCCACGTTTCTACTTCCTGGTTGTTTGCTTAATTCCTATAACAATGTGTTATTTCATTATAAACCATTGATAATTTTTCGTTATGTTGTATTCTCTAATATACGATGTAAAAGATAAACGAAATTTGTCGTAAAGGTAAAAGGGATTTTTAATGTTGTAAAGGTAAAGGGGTCAGAGGATTTTTAAGCTATTCATATGATTTTTCATTCATGATTCAGATGAGAAAATCATTGTTGCGAATTCTATTAAGAATAAAGTGTTTTTCTAAACAATTCCTTTGAATGTAATTTTTCACCCTTAAACAGAAGACAAATAATTCCCGGAAATCAAGCAAGGTCAGTGCGGTGAAGCTTAGCAACAAAAAGTACTCGAAATCTCTAAAGTCTTCGGGAAAATTGGACGGACTCAAACGGAACCTGAACAAGGGCGCCAAAGGCAATCTCCCCAAGAACAGGAAGAGGATTGCCAACAACCAGAATAAGAATGCCGAACTTGGCGACGAGAATGTCGAGGAAGAAGCTGACATCAGCGATATGGTATCCTCCAAAGACGAAAGATATTTGGACACTAGTTACGCAGCCAGCGGCTTTTTACAGTCCATTTCCATGGATAGGTTGGTTGACTCGCTGAATCACTTGTAATGTTAATCACATGTTATTTTAGAGCAGGCAGATTTCATGAAAATATTGATACATATGTGTGTTGTCAGAATATAACCCCCCCTTCTTCTGGGGCATTGTATTCAAATGGTAGCTGTTGCAAATTTCAAATTAACAAAACATTAAATTTCTTGAAATTAGATTCATCTTCTGTTTTTTTCTTAATTTCCCATCACTGTAGTCAACTTCTCTACAGGCGTTTCTGTACCCCTCTTGGTGCTTAGGCATTAAGCGAGGGGCACATTTTCACCAGTACCCCTGGATCGAGATTATGATTATTATTTTTTTGTTCCCAATCAATTGTAGTCAACCGCACTACAGGCGTTCTGTACCCCTCTTGGTGATCAAGCACTGTGCGAGGGGCACGGGATCGAAATTTTTTCGAGTGCCCGCACCGGGAATCAAACCCGGGACTGCCGAGCAACAGTCAGTCGCAATATCGATTGGGCTGGACAATGGAATTAAGAGGGTTCCCCTGGACAAAAGTTTCATTTCTGTATTGATTATTCATGTCTCGTGGCAGAAAGGCTTATCTTCTGATATTTTTCTTACATTTTCAGGGGCAATCAAGTGAAACAGAAGGGCAAACGGAAACGGATGGAGAAAGAGGCAGATGAACATGCAATTGAAAATATCCCCAGGCAGTTTTCGTCCTATGCTGACTCCAAGAAACTAAAGACACTCCTGCCCATCAAAGGGAAGAAGGGCCTCGTCCCCCAATTTCGTGAAATCGATCCAGGTACGTTTTTTAATTGAGAGAGATTGCAATGTTTTAAAAAGCAAAAGTCTAATTTAGACAAGACCCATAAATCCGAAAAAATGTATTTATCTTTTCAGATATGGAGATAGACGATGGTGAGGACGTTGATGACGAGGCATCCGAGGCCGAGTCAACGCCTGAGGCAGATAAAGTGCAGGAAATGTTGAGTTATTCACCTGAAGAGTTACTAGCAGTGCGTCGTGAAAAGATCGAGAATTATAAACGATCCATTGCTCATCTGGCCACCGCCATCACTGAGAATCCGCAGCAGCACGTAAGCGCATATATTATTGATTATAGGGACGATAATTGTGTCACTAGGCATATTCCAAAATTATTTGAAAATGATTGATCTGTACAAAATATAGTGACCAAATTTCGAATTTTGTCAGCCTTTTTGTTGTGAATGAGGATTACAGTTTTTTTTATTTTTTTTATTTGTGATTCTATGCGACAGACATCGGCTTTATTTTTGCAGAAAGTTTGTTACACTTTTATATCTGTTTTTTTGTAGCTGTCTAATCTGGTTGAACTGAAATCGATGCTGGATAGAAAGGACCCACTGGTGCAGGTGGTGAAACAGAAGTTGGTGATGATGTCGCTGGTGGAGATCTTCAAGGACATAGTTCCCGGCTACAAGATTCGAACCAAATCCGAGCAGGATGAGACTGGCACCAAGGTTCGTTACTTGGCCTTCTTGGGATGTAGGCGATGGTGGAACGTGTCAATAAAGATAGTCTGCTGCTCCGTGTGTGGGTTTACACGTATCGTCGATCTTACTAAACTAATATTTTTTTTGTGAATAGCTCAGCAAGGATACCAGATCGTTACACAGTTTCGAGAATTCCTTAGTCAAGTGTTACAAGGAATTCCTGTTGAAGCTGGAATCAACGTCGCAAGGTATAACTAGCTTGTCTTCTTTTTTCCCCTCTATATACTTTGACAATTTTTTGTGTACTTGGGAATAATAATGCATTGATTGTTACTAGTGTTTATTTATTTACGTTCCATACTATTTCACCAGTGTTGTTAAAATCCCGCAAGAGCAAAGGCAAGAAGAACGCCGAGCTTCCCACCAAGGCTGAAGAGGTTAGTTTTCAATGGCTGAATGAAAAATTCACACTTTTATTTGGTCTAAAAGATTATTTACGAAATTCGGCTTTTACTCAATGGTTCCTCATTTTTGATAAATATTTAAATTTATGTTAACGAATTCAATTAAATATTGAAGCCGTTGGTCTTATCCAAATTAACTGTTGAGGGCTACACTATTGTTGGAACTTGCGATACTCACTGTCCCTTGATGACCATTATCATATTGGTGCTCGCCTTACAATTTGCTGTAGATAGTTGGCTGTTTAGCTGTGAAAGTTGTCCATCGTTTCGATCATTTATGTCTTGTTTCAGAGCCTGGCGGAGTTTGCAATTGATTGTCTCTGCCAGTTGTTGCTGGCCCACCCCCACTTCAACTTTACAACCAACATCATCATCTCTCTGGTCCCATTTGCAGCGTCGTCCAACGAAAGTGTAAATACATTCCACACCGATGTTGTTGTAGGCCTAGTCATGGACAGGGTCAATTATAGTTGTTTGGCGACTAACTCCATGAGAAACGTTTTTTTATTTTGCGACAGGTGGTGCTCAAGTGCTGCGACACTTTTAGAATGATGTACAAACAGGACAAATTGGGCGCAGTGTCTTTTGAGGTCAGTATTTTTAATTCATTTTCTGATTAACTGTGTTTATATACTTTCAATGTTTTAAAAGGTATTGCACATTATTTTTCTTTTCATTACATGTATATTTTTAAAATAGTATTTTGCCCGTTTCAAATTAATGTGCATACTTAATTTTTTCGTGTTTATCTTGTAGGCAGTGAAGGCGATAACGAAACTCATCAAGGAGCGCACTTACAATGTTCCTCCCA
>JAQGBY010003391.1:0-19423 GCA_034698785.1 Mycogona germanica
GCCTCCAGAAAGAGCAATCATACCCAGTACAAGTAGCCTGCTTATGAAAATTAACTGCACAGAGTTAGTAGAGTAAGCACACAGCAAACAATTCGGCTAACATACGTTTTAGGAAATTGTCGACAGCAGGGTTGGCTTTACGTAGTATCACCTCCGGCCTACGCCTGTCAACGTACTGTAAAATGTGGGTTAGGAGAAGCCATATTTCCGTTATGCCAATCACTAATATAAAATAATTTTTAAACTAATTAAAAGAGAATAAAATCCTATATTATAAAACTAATAAACTGATTTTCCTGTTCGGAGACTAATTCGCTAGCGATCACTTTTTAGATCTACACAACAGATTACATATTAAAACAACCGTTACCAAATTTTGGATAATCTCCCTTTCGCTTCAAACTTAAAAATATGGTGTCTCCACATCAAAAGCATGACGTCGTCGATTTCACGAGACCATCAATTAAACCAGATAACAGTTCCAACCAAGCAAACCAGATAACAGTTCCAACCAAGCAAACCAGAAACATTTGTCGCGTAACTGTATTTGTAACTGTATTTGCGACAGGTCGAGGTCACGGTCGCCAAAAGTCAACTTGCACATCGGTCAATTTGAACAAAGTAGCTGTACCGACACTCGGATTTATTCCACGCCACAGATACGCAATGAACCTATCCTAACTCAACTTAAAGCCTACCTGAGGTGACGATGGAATCTCCTGTACTCACATATTCAGGAGGGAGTAAATACGAGGGCGGCACACCCACTTTGTTCAAGTTGACCTGTGTGAAAGTTGACTTTTGTCGTGCCACACCCGACACCTTTTCGGCAGGTGGGAAAATGGATCACCGCAACATCTCGAATTGCAAGTTGAATTGCTTGCTGAGCCAACAACTGTCTTTGGTTCGAATCTTTTGTGACATTATCTTGAGACTCCTTGGAGGACCCGTGTGCAAATGCAACATCTATTTGACACATCAACTAAAACAGCCGTCGAAAGCAAAATGCGTTTTATATATCGTACAGTGTACCTTCGCCTAAACGAAAAATGGTGAATAAAGCTGGTGAATAAATACGACAAAATTTGATGTCGTCTAGGAGATTAGAAGCAATCCATAAAAATCTTATTCGAATAGTGTTGATTCTTCTGTCATTTCGAATCTCTTGAGATATTTGTTAAGATCCGCTAGTATTTCCGCCTTAAAATACCACCTGGTTCAAACCTTGGTAGGGATCTTTAACGTATTATTTGACATCGTACCATTCTTCATACACCATTCTTAAGAAACGCATGGAAATTTTTGTTACGGTCGGGAATTGAGCCCATGATTACATAAATCACGAATGGATACCGATATTTCGAAATTTAACTATCACGGTTCGTGTGAATTCAAGTGAAAACAATAATGATCGAGACACTGAAAAGATATACTCCGTAAATATGGTTACACGATTTGTACACTAAACGAAAATGTCATTTTGTTTGGTTGCAAAACGTACAAGCAATGAAATATTTTGCGGCGTAGACCAATACAATAATTGACATTTTAATGGAACCAAACATGAAATAATCGATCGTGCAAAAACCAGGTTAAATATGGACTCCAAACATTATTTAAATGTACTGCAACCTTTTATGTACATCTAAGACGATGTCAAAAAGCTAAGCTAACAAATCACAAATGGGAAAAAACAAAATTGCGCTTCGGTGCATCCTTATTTACGCTCGATGTCAACAAACTTATTAAAGTTTGTAGCTGGAGATGATATTTGTTTGGTGCTTGCTTCCGAGAACTTGGATTCCACAGTTCCACATTGAATCTTGTATTAACCCCGCTTCAATCCCCACCCTCTGGATCTGCGTTCGATGACGGTTTTGTTGATACAAACTCTTTTCGATGGGCTCAGCCGAGCACAGTTGCAGTTATCGATAAAATAAGAGTAATCTCTCTGAAGTTGCATGTGGTCATTGCAACTCTTGTCTATTTGGATAGATACCAAAATGCAGTTTGCTTCTGCTGATGTCTGAGCAAATACAGATGTTGGCTATCACGTTGCTCTAATCAGACAACGTCAAACTTTTTATTTTTATTATTTAGACAGATATCAGAATGCAATTTCATTTCGCTGATGTCTGAGAAAATACAAATGCTGGCTATGAACTTTTTATTTTTATTATTTGGCAATTTTTTACCTTTTTTAAAAAAGTGTAATACATGTTTTTGATCTAAATTTGTATGGAGCTCGGGTTTCATGATTATTTGCGTAGGTGTGGTTCACCTCTCTGAAAAAAATGACCTCGAATTGCAGAACTGCGAATTCAGCGAGAGCAAGCCTACACTGGCAAGTGAATGTATGCCCCTATTAAAAACGGATGTTGGCAACCATGCACTACACGCCTGTCGTGCTCGTTTTACTAATCTGTTGCGTACGGGGGCAGCAATTTCTCCTAAATTCCTGCATCGTGTCGCAAACTCTAACCGAAATTTTTCTATGATTTAAATCAGATGAAATAATAAATCCATTGTTCATTTTTAAACTGTATAAATGCACTAATTCATTATTATCGGATAATTTTCATCTATTTTTCAGAAAAGACCTGACGTATCTTCAAACCTTATTCATTTCCTTGTAATCCTGCGTTTCCGTATTTTAATGTCGGTTTTTCTTTTGTTGCAAAGTACGTACATATACATGTAATTGCGAGCCATAGTTGCTGCTGTATAAGGCGAAATTCCAATAGATTCTTTTTGCCTTCGGCCAATACAAACAACTTCTGCGACTCTTCCATTTTTCCAGCTGTCCATTTCGTGTATTTTCTTGCGGCTGTCGCATTTCCTTTTTACTTGTATGTAACAGTCCAAAAAGAAAACATGAGAACTGTCCGGCAGCTATTTGTTTTTTTGTTTCCTTGAGTGGTTCAAACGACAAAACCGGTACAGAAAAAAGTAAGTACACTATCTTGGCTTTTGATTGGCCATCAAGGGCCACGATGAAAATGGATTTGCAAACTCGCTTTGTGCGAAATCAATTTTGGCCGAGTCACGATCAATTTTGATGCCGGGTATCCAGTTTCTAGCCCCGTGTCTTAAGCGATCGTCGATTTCTCTCCACTAAGCTTTTTAAAGGGGGCTTATACCATCTTGGCTGCACCGGCGGTTGGTGGGGGTCATCTCTTATATCCGAGTGTAAACCGAGACTTTCATCAATAACAGATGACAAAAACACTCGATATAAATTATCTGGAATGCGTCAGTGTGAACGGGTGGTTGGTTGGTGGCGAGAAAAAAGCGAGGACTCCGTCAACTTGACGCCAACCCAATTGTCAGATTGACTAGGAGCTAGTGCATCGAGATGGTCTCTATAACGTCTCAATCAGGCAAAATAGGTGGTGTCTGGTTTATGTGGCTCTCAGTACGATCGATGTCCTGGCAAATACGACAAATTCTTTGGCTATTTTTCTCTCTCGAATCTTGCATCAGTTGAATGGTCGGTCCTCCACGTTACAGTAAATCGACAGTGAATCAAACTTGGGATTGCGCTACTCTATCAATAATCACGTACAAAGGCTGGTCACGAATTGGATGTGAGAAACGGTTTAGAAATTTCATTTCTTAAGAGTGATCTTCATGATCTTATAGTGGTGTAACTCGGGGTTTTCTCGAATTGAGAAACAAGAAATTCGCATGCCAAGATTACATTTTTGCTCAAACTAAAGAAATTGTAAAAATAAATCGAAATACACAACTCTCCACATCAAAAGCATGAGGTCGTCGATTTCACGAGACAACCAAGTAAACCAGATAACAGTTCCAACCATGCAAACCAGATAACAGTTCCAACCAAGCAAACCAGATAACAGTTTCAACCAAGCACACCATATCACATATTATTACCGGAATAATATTTTCAATATAAAAATATAATAAAATAACAATATTAAGAACCATAAAATAATCAAACAGATATTTTTAAAATGACGCAGCGTCATGAAATTTACATGGAATGTAGTGCATAGTGTCATTGCAACTTATTTCAGGGCTTTATTGGGTTGCGTTCATGAGATGTGAATTTAATAACTACGCTTATGGATGTCGCCGTCTACATGCGGTTAGGGGCGAGGGAGCAGAAAGGCGGGAGTTTGAAAGAGATTGTCGTTGAGGGGAAAGTGGGAATAAAAGAAAATAGTGTGGATAATGACGTCACAAATATAAAGACGATTGCGAACTTAAGGACTACCGAAAAGAAAAGTGATGCGCGATAGCTGTAAAAAAAATCGTAAATCAAATAATACCGCGCATTTCTTTTTAGCATTACTTTAAAGAGTGACATTTGTTTCTCAGTCGGATAAACGTTGCTTGTCTGTTTGCTCAACTCGAACAGTTGGAAATTGTGAGTTGGTGAAAGCGATTAGAAGCGAAAGCAAAAGTAGGAGTAGTCTCTACAGTATAACGATCAAGCAATAGTAGGTCGAGATTTACAAATGGTTGACAATACTGACGAAAATATAATGAACACTGACAGACGATCTGCAGATTCTTTGAGCCTTAAAGAGACACCGAAAGATATTTGGAACAATTACTTCGTAGTTTCGCTGAATATGAGATAGCGCCGACGCGATTCCGCTCTCGAGGCCCTGAGATTATAGCGCGATTAAATTAAAGGAAAGTCCAAGATCGAGTGGATTTATGACCATCTTGATGATGAGGAAATACGACCGCCGCGGATTGAGGTCGCGACATTTTAGCATGGTGGCGCTGTCTTGGATCTTTTTTTCTCCTCTTCCTTATCTGTCGCGGTTATCTTTTCCACGACTTTCGTCTTTCTTAATTTGTCGGCGGCACATTCACTTTCGTCGATCCTCCTGGAACCTCTGTACTAAATCTAGCGCTGACATCCAAAATACAACGCATGTGGTAAAAGTGGCTGTGCCGTCCTCTGTTTCGACTCCCCTTGTATATATGGATCAGGAAAACAGTGTCACCGCTACGACAAATAATATATTTTGTGTAAGGTTAGTGAGTTAGGTTAGATAAGACAATTTAGATAAATTAAATAAGTTTCATATAGCATTTGTAGCGGGAAGTCTGCAAATCCGCGCGTCTCCGCAAAGGGGATTATCCATATCTGACGCTTATCGTAATTGACGTTTTCTGTGTGTGACAGCTACTCCATCTAAAGTCTTATTATGTATTATATCCACAGCGGCATCGACTCAATCCAATCAAAACAATTCTCAAGAATCTGCGAACTTTTTATAAGACACTGGCTCGTGCAATCTTAATTGTTTGATTAATTAGTACCGCACTTTACAATGGACGATTTAATTGAGAGAGAGTGAGAAAATCTTTCAATTGAATGTGTCGCTTTTTAAGGGATTCAGATGAGATATCGCGATATTTCCAAAGCAGTTTCTAAGAAGGTTATTCCGGTGGTGTCAGGAGGAAGAGCTTCTCGTTTTCTTGGGCGGTCGACCTCGCGCTTTCCTAGTTATTCGTTGGTGGCTTTTGTCATTCACGGGCTCATTCATTACATCATTAAGCCGTGTCGTGATCGGAATGCCCCAGCAGACTAAATTCAATTGAGTCCCCGGACACACTTCTACAATGAAAACATGCTTTCTTAGACCCTAGTTGTGGGGGTGGCGAGGGACGCATTCACCGCCTCGTTCCCTCCGCTCGGGCTTATTGTGACCAAAGAGATGAAAGTTGGCCAAATCCAAATGGCTTTTCATTTTACTAGTTGGAAGGATTCATGATGTGCTCAAATTAGTATACTTTAATTCTGATTTTGATTCTGAAAATTGTAGATTCGTCCAGAGATTTAAGGTCTTGGCAATGTCGCCGCAACACATGCTATATTTTTTTAATTAAAATTCCCAAACGTTTAAAAAAGGGCACAAAAGCCTGAAAGTATAGCACTTAAGATTTATCTTATAATAATTATCTCGTATAATAAAAAATAAATATTAAAATATTTGAGAATGGGCAACTGGTTTGTACCAGATACAAAAAAAATTATATGTATTCGTCGCCATTTTTACGCAGCATTTGATTTGGGAATATATTTATTTTTGGTCAGGTAGAGTCAGGTACCAGATACAAAAAAAACGGAACGATTAACGATTAACGGAAATAAAGAGGACCCAGTTTCGCTTATACATAAAGAAAAAAGGTGCACCTTATCCACACCACAAAAAATTAAATGGATAAATTTGAGGTGGGAGAATATCGATTTTTTTTTGTTGCAACAAGAATCACACATTCACGCTTCCTCTGATAGCTCATCGATTTTTCATTCATCGACAGCTTCGGTTAGCGCTCATAGTTATTTATAGAACCTTTCGTTTTTCGTTTTTTACTTATTCCTTATTCGTGACCTCTTTTTTAAGCCGCCGACAAAATAATGAATAATATATTTTTTCTTTTTTTTCAATATAAGGGAATGCGCATTTTCTACTGTCTCAAACAAAGGTGGAAAAAAAGATTGCGTCGTGCGTTCTATATTCCGATGTTGTCGGTGTTGCCGAAAGAAAGTTGAAGGGAAAGTAAAAAAGATTGATTATCGCGATAAATGTGAGATCAATGGGGTTGGCAAGAACACTGGGTTTCGTGATGGAATTTCAGTTTCGATGACGGAATTTTGAGCCAATCGATTATTTTACTTTGTCTGAAAATCGGGTTTGCTAACACTTGCGTAGCTTGGTTGGTCAAAATTGTATCAGTTCGGTTTTAAAATTTGACGCCGAGCATCGATCACAATTTCGAAACCATTTAAATTATTTGACATGCTTCTTCCATAGCAAAGAAGTGAGTGCTTGAAATGCATGTAAAATGTATTGGGTATCATTTTTAAATGCATACATTATATGAAGATATGAAATGCAAAGTGGCGTAAGTCGATTTTTCTATTTACGAGTTGCGCCCAAAAGTGCAATCTTGGTTTATCAAACATCGATCAATGATTGGAACAAAAACCTTTTTTCTCAAATCAAGAAGAGGAAAAAATGTTAGAAATAATCTCTTTGACTGCAAACGGATACGGATATTGGCATTTGAATTGATTAAGCAACGTTAATCATGCCCAAATCGAATCCATATTTTAAATATAATGACAGTTTAGGGAGTGCTATTTGTCCGCGTTTGTCAAGAACCCCGCGATAATTGCTAGTCAAATTGGCAGCAGTTTCATATCGATTTTGTCATTGTAATTTGCGTTCCCTATTGACATGCACATAATTTCACCGACTGTATCTCATGCAATTTTCAGATTCGATAACAGATAATCACAAGTAGGTGTGATTACTTCTGAAAAATAAACATTGAACACTTAATTCGTAAATGGCCTCACTTAATAGTACCAGCGGTGATTTAGATTTGTAGCAAAATTTGGTGCTTGCACTGATTGTTTAACGATGATGACTTCTCGCCTAAAATGAATTTCGAAAATAATCGCACTTTTTTTAATAATTGCCACAAGAGACCGTCCCTCACGGTGCACGGATTACACGGCATCTACACGGCGAAAGACACGGAAATGACACGGGATATTTAAAATAAGACAATCAATCTAGGACTCGATAGATTGATGACATATTCTTGTTGAGGATAATTTGACAATTGTGGAATTCGATACATCAACTTTAGATACCCGGTGATGACCTATATTTATGGATTTTTGTGAATTCCAGAAATCGCTTTTTTCGATATTTAAGAATGGAATCACGTGACATTTTTTTCAAAATTAAGCGACTGATTCATAAATACACGGAACTCTCCAGATTACACGTTTTCCGTGTACATCCGTGTAATTGTGTGTTTGGAAGGTACTTAGGTCTCTCCCACATTGTCTAGGGAGATGAATAGAACTATTGGTGATGATGTGACTAATGATATGGCAACAGATGATGCTGACATCAAAGAAATTTTGGGTTTTAGCGGTCCTTCTTGATCAAAATAATGGTGAACTCGAATATTTTTTTACTTTATCTGAAAGGAAGGAATTAAGCGGCAATGCGTTTTGAGCAGACCTATGCAAGATTTTCAAAAACAACAAAGGTATTGGGTGCAGGTTATATCTTTGGCATATAAACTCCACCACTAATACACCAATCTTGTGTGCCCATTATAGGAATAACGACAATAAACCAGCATTCAATATGTGATATTTTTCAAATGCAATTACCGCTATAATATATTATCAGATCGATAAGACTACTTTGTATTCCCACCATGTTCTATGACATCATTTCCTGAAGAACCAAAAAATCATTCGCTTCATAAATTGACTTATTTTTCTGTTTCCGAGACAATTACGGCGATTATCCGAATAAAAACAATTAATCAGCTTTTTTGTATGGAAAGTTGTTAGAAGATACTAGACTAATTTTTCTAGCGCAGGCAACACAGTTGTCGATAACAGAACGACTCGTCGTACCCCAGTCGGTATTACGACTGATTGATTGTGGTTCGGCGGTCACGGGTTCGATTCCCGGCGCGGGCTCTCGAATATTTGAACCCGGGGTGATGTTTCAAGAGGGGTACAGAAAATCCTGTAGATTCGTCACATGTTATAACCTCATTGGATTCCTCAACTATTTGATGCCGAAATTTGTGACTGACAGGAGGAAAGTCAGTTTGTTGACATTTCGGACAATACGTCTTTTATGCCGTTTATTTTCGAGAGACCGATGACAAAGGGGTTATTGTCTTTTGTCACATCTATTAACCCTCCCGCAACAGCAACAAAAACGTCGTGTCAAATGTAGTGTCAATGGAAGATCACAAATAAGCAGTTTCTAAACAAATGGTTAAATTATACTAGGCCGTAATCTATTATCTTTAAACAATAGAGGAAGGGAGAAAAGTTGTGACACAGAAGGAATTTTTGTCTGCTTCTACTCATTATTTACTATTAAATGGCCCTGTATTGCGCTTCTGTGCCGATGGTGGCGTTTCGTTTCAGAGAGAGCATACTCAACCTATTGCTCTTTGTCTTCGCAAAACAGTTTCACTGATGTGGTTTAAATGTTCGATCAATTATTATTCACCCGATGAGACGTAAGATGTTCGCAATAAATTCTCAAAAAGAGACTTCTTTGTTTTATGGAGCGAGCAAGTAAATTTCATTGGCGACATCCGGCCGTTTATCTGATACAAACGTCTTCACATATCTTTTATTACGGAAAGTACTAATAAGTTTGTCTTTAATCACGAATGAGGAATTTTATCGAATAAAAATATGACTGTATCTATCAAATTAAAAAATGATAATCCGAGTGTTTCATAAATTTAAACTTATTTCACTAAAATTCTGTCAATATGAAGAAACTCTTAACAATATGAGACATCGCTGTTTCGTCAAAAAATGGTGGACAATTACAATAACTGAAAGTACACCGCTGCAGTAAGTAAGAAAAGAGCAACATCTTTATTATTCGTGCTGACGTGTCACTTCGACATGAGCAGTATCCAATAGACAACGAAATAAATATTGCACTAATCGATTGTTTCTCGTAGATTGAATCGACAATATTCGTCATTAGCAGCATCCTATGGCTATATCATGAGAGGTAGTCATGCAAAAACAATATTTGTCGTATAAAAAATAAGTATACAGAGTAGTCGCGCCCCACTACAGCGCATTCAGTTGCAACTAATGCATTCGCCATTCTGATCACTGACGCACCCCTGGCATCTACAAAAATAAACTACAATCTCCAAGAGATCATCTTGGTGATCACCACGGAGGGCCTTCTCCAGGCGCCGGTGCTGATCATGACGACTCCAACCAGAGCCGCCACGGCTCCGAAACTCCAGACTGAGTGTCGACGCTTCCGCCGGAACTCAACATCCGAATCGCTGGCCCGTCGCTCCACAATCATGTCAGCCGGGATATAGTCCACGTTATCTTGCACCTTTTTATATCATTTTGGACAGTAAAAAAATGAACAAGTTAGCGAATCAAATAGTGAATCATTGTTACAATTTTTACGTCAGTGACGTCATCAACAGTTTGCTAATAGGTATTAGATAAGTGCTGTCCCGAATTCACCATTTCCGATTCCATAAGAGTTTCTAGGAAATAGGGGACGCATTTCTTTGTTATCGAATGTATAAATTGATAAGACACAAACTCCTCTTAGTAACCTGTCCACTACCGATCGACAGATTGTTTGGGCAGATATCCTATCAAGTGGTACACATTTTAATCGAACCGCAGACAAAAATATCACTATTAATTAATCTATGGATTAACCAATACAATTCGGAACCCCTTTCGCGGGTTACTCACCTTGTCTAAGTGTAATTTGAAAAATCTCATCTCTTCTTGGAGATTCTTGTTATTTTTGATGGCGCCTTCTAATACTTCTAGCAACGTCCTTACACTTTGCGCTTCCTATAGAAACGTAAACGGTTTAGTTTATTTATAATGCAGGCAGGTCTCTTTTACGATCCCTCTTAGCTTTCTCAGTATTACGAAAAATGCAAGTAATGGAAACAGGCTTTCACAACCTTTTTCGCGACCAATAAATTAAAGCGGCTCGACTGTTCCGAGCGCCAAAAATCGGTATCAAAGGCCCCGAGAGCAAACCCCGGCATAAAAATAACCCACATGAAGTTCAATCCTCCGCATTTTTTATTTTCGCAATTTCTTACTGAGATTCCAATGCATTGGGTTCCAACAAAACCATTAGAAAGTTTTGTGGTTGGCGCGAGCCTCACGAAACTAAAGACATACCATTTTGTGAATCATTTCTCAAGAGTACAGCAAAAATCCCTAGATTCCGGTTTTTTTCTTCTTTCTTTTATTTAATGTGGTTGGCGGTTGTTCGGACATGATCAACAATGTTCTCACCATTTCACCACTTGGGATCAAAAACATAACGGCCGCGCGCTGCAGCAACTAACATCCTCTGAAGACCAAACGCAAGGAGCCACACAGTCTCAACCCGAGCATTTTGACAATTGTCTTTTTTCCGATATAATCCGATGAACATTAATATAGTAATCAAATTGATCTTGTAAATTAAAGAAAGTGTTCAGCTGAGTACGCAGCCAGTGACGAACTTTAGTTTTAAAAATAAAATCCATTTTCGAATTTGGTACTGCTTAAGTGATTTTTAGAGGTGCAAAAGGGTTAGGATCTGTGTCGTGAGAACTTTCCAAACCCAGTTTTGGATCTTCTGATTACCGAATTTGCGATGTGGAGGGGCATTATAGTATTTACAAGAGCAAAACGTATTTCATGTTTTTATGGTAGTTTTCTGAATTTCACAGAACGGAGTCGTGAGTCTCAAACTTGAATTTGTTCTCTGGCTACGTACGCCACACATTCTTTGAAATGGTGTGTCACGCTGAGACAAATGCATCAGTGTTCGTGAGGATCCCAGTTCGAAAAATAGCTATTGTCTTTCTTTCTTTTGTGTGTCTTTCAAATGTGTATTTTGAAATTTGCGTAACCTCATCACTTATCCTGCAAAAAAATTGATATTGAGGGGGATACCAACTTAGTGAACGACCCTCGTACCACTCCTCATCCTGGTAAGCGCCGAGGATCCCAGGATTATTCGTGCTTGTACTTGGAAGCACTTGGCGTGCCCGCAACCAGATAGGTCTGCGAAACCCCACGTCTGGTCGCTGCTCTAACGTTTCGCTCTTCGCCCATTGGCGTGTCGCCTGTGTGCACACACGCGGCCAAGACGTGTGGACGATTGAGGGGATTGGGGGGGGGAGTGGGTAGGGGGGAGGCATAGGTGGCGCGCCAGTCAATTTATCGGTCGACGATACGACGGAGGAGGACGCAGATATCGTTGCCGATTCCGTCTGTTTGAACAATTAACTAACCGCGCGGAGAGGAATTCGATAGGGCTCAATTATTCGGAACGTTCCTAGTGTAGGTGCGGGGGCGGGGTTGCGTCGGAGTTGGAGACACACTTCGAAATGAGGAATGGAATCGCGTGCGCCAATTGATCGATGCTAATCGCGTGAGTTCTCAACAGTTTGTCCCGAATACACTAAATACCTTGACGATGAAACGGCAAGAGTTCAAATGCAATAAATCGATTTAAGAAATAAGAATGAAACGAAAAAACGCCGAATCTCTTCTTTTGTGTACTTTTGTGTTTTCGTGATATTCATTTGAAACATGTCTTCACACATTCCATTTTTTAATTTATAACATTTTAATTATTGTTGTAGAATAAATACTGGACAAGCAACGATGCACAAAGTTGACAATTTTAAACAAAAATGGCTCAAATCAATTCAAATCACCACTTGTGTGACGATTTGGCAAGAGCAATAACCAATTTCAAATGATAAATTTATTTTAAAATTTATTTCTAAAAAATTAATGACAATGACTGGTGGCGATTGTCCATTTCTGGTGAACAACTCATTCAGCTGTTCTGCTGCATTCATTGCAGTGCCCGGTTGTAAAGAAAGGAATTAAGCTTCAAATCGGGCTAACTATTCCAGTCAACAGGAGACGTTCCTGAACACTAATGTCTTCTCTAAGAGCGCATCTCTCTTTGTGCTATTTGTTAAGGAAGTTCACCAGTGTTTTTCTACACAGGGGACGAGCGGGAATATTTGCCTAGCTTAAGATACCTAGGTAGGGATCCTTAACGTGTGGCATGGGTCCCACGGCTTTACTTCCATTCCGAAGGAAGGCGCACGTAGGATTTCCGAAGGTGTGCATCTTACTCAGCGCGGAGCAATAGCGAAAAATTTATAATAGAAAAATAGAATTTTTTTTTACCTGCCCCAATTCTAAAATCCGTGGTTTCGCTTGTATCTGATCTCTCAGGTAGCCAATGGACGAATGAATATAGCAGAGGTGCTTGCTGATATTTTCTACCATTGATACCGCCTCAGGGCAACTGAAAAGAAAATAAATTCGATAAAATGTGAAATCTGCTTCTGGAAAGAGATTCGGCAAGGGACGAGTCACGTAGCTGGTAAACGTTGAGAAATAAAAATGGGGAATCCCTTTTCAATTGGCACTATCATAATATGACTAAAATACCTGATGGCTAGCTGGTCCAGCTTCTGCAAGCTGGACTCTTCCCAATCCATTCTGTGAACGTCGCGAATTCCCTCGAGAATCAATTTTCGAGCTCCCAGCTGTTCAATACCAATCTGGAAGGTGATTTTAACATATTATAAAATGTGTAAACAGCATAAGGGTAACAAGCGAGACGGCAAATACACTCAATTTACGACTGCTGTAACTCACTAACTGAATCTCACAATTTCAAAAACAGCTACGATAAAACGAAATAATTTTATTTGTAATAAGATGGTTTATTCCGTTAGCTGTAGGACTTGTAGATGATTATTTTCAGCAATTACTGGTGCTTATTGTTCAATTGATAGTTCGTTTCTTGAGAAATCAAGTTATAACTACCGTTGTGAGGTCGTCATCTGTTAGTCGCAGGAACTGCTGAAAGCTCAAATCGTTTTGATGGAAGACCGGGATTAGGTGAGACAGGTTGAGCCCAGTCAAAAATAATTCTAAATCCCCGCATTTCATATTTTTGCTAAATTGAGGAGAAAATCATAGAAGCATATTAATTTTCAATTATAAGAAATAAATATTTTTTTCCCTCATCCGAACACAATTCTTGAATTTTCATAATAATAAATATTCAATCTTTAATGTTTGCGGTTTCGATGTATCGAGAAATTTTTAAGGTGCTAACTAGTGAAGATGATTCACTCTGTCTGGTGTTTTTATATTAATGTGGCAATTTACCTTCAGCTTTTGACACGAAATCAAAAATTCAGGTAACTTACAATCTTTGTTTCTCGGTGAAGGGTGCTGGTTCGCTTAACCTGGACACAGGCTGGTTTGTCAGATGCATGTCGTTTACAGCTTTGGTGTCACCAAAGATCTCGAGAAGATGCGCTATCTAAAAAATGAATTTTTAATTATTTAATATATTTTTTGCCATTGACATGGCACTATTTTCACATTATTGCCCATTATTGCCATTGAATAAATTTAGGCTATTGAATTCTTTAAGTGTACCTAACAAACAAATTTTATTTATTGAGATATTTTTTGGACTTGTTGAATGCATTTTAACACAACATTTTCATACGTATTTTAATGCGAGGTGGACAGTGCCAATCAAATAAAAAAGAACACACAGTTGAGTCATTTATACTACTGATGTTTTGAACATGACAGATATGACAAGAGTATGTTTGCTAAACGCAAAATAACTGACCTGATCTTGGCCAGAATCTTTTGCTAGTTCAACCAAGGTAAGACCACTCGATTTGATGATAGACACGGAAGCTTTCGCTTCTAGTAAAATTCGAACAACCGCTCCGTGTCCCCTCTTGATTGCCCATGCTAATGCCTTAGAGAAAACATAAAGGACGAGAAGTCGGAATCAATATGTCGAAATGATATTACAGGACATTCCAAACCCGCCAAATTGTGTAGAAGCGCCACGGTGAGAATGTTTTTTTTTTTCTTTTTTTTTTTAAATTTATTTTCCCCACTCGCCAAAAAAGGCAACCTTGCAGCTATTAAATTTTTTTAATTAAGACTTCTTACTGTCCATCCTCCATTGTCGCAGACGTCCACATTCGCCCCTTTCTCCAATAGGAATGTTACAACCGTTGATCTTCCCTCGCGCGCAGCGAAAATCAGCGGGGTCACGTGATGCCTGTAATAAAAAGGTGCCACTAAAAACTAAGCACAATGAGGGTACAGAACGCTTGTCGTGCGGTTGACTACAGTTGGTTGGAAACAAATAATAAATCGACTCACTCGTCAAAAAAGCTCCTTCAGGAACATCACAATTGATATTCAGATTGGGTTTACAAATAATCGTTTAAGTTCAATTCAGATACGGACAGGAAATTCTGAGACCTAGAACAACTGTACAAGCGATGCTGGTTATACTGAATACGAATAACGACAACAATTTCTTTATTGTAGCGGAAAAACATTTTATTAATTGGAAATGGTGAATTCGGGACAGTACCGAATTAAAGACGAACTCGGGTTTCACCTTTCATTCGGTGCTGTTCCGAATTCACCATTTCTGATTTACTATCATAGACGTCCTAACAAATCCTTCTCAATTTATTAATTGGCCAACCAAACTAGTATTAAATTTCTAACAGAGTTTCGGAAGGATGAAATTAATTAAGCGACCCATTACTTTTCCATGACGTTCACATCACATCCATATTCGACTAGAATTTCAACGCACTGCAACACTCGGGCTTCGTCGTCTATGGAGGAATTGGCGCAAGCTGCTATCAGGGAATCGAACCTCTCTGCAAACAAAATTGTACTTTTTTAATTGCTAAAATTGTTGATTCATCATATTGGGAGAAAAAAACTACCAAATAGAAATTTCTCACCTTTGTGGTAGTGAACGTTGGCCTTGTGTTCTAGCAAATAGCGGGTTATTTCGGGATGGGCACAGCTGCAGGAGTACATCAATCCGGTCCAGCCTGCTGTCATGATTTCATCGACCGGAAATCCTGAGAGAATATAAAAACATTGAGTACATGCACTTTTACCAGCTGAATGTAAAAAATTGAGTATAATTTAAAACGGTACCTATACAGTATTATTATGTGATTGAGCGAAATGGTAACACAAATTTGAAACGGGTAATTTAGGGAGTTTTTGATGTCCGAATTCAGTGCACAGAGCCATAACAAACGATCAAAGAACTGTGAAAGCAGTTATGCGGAAGTAGTTGATTTCGAAATAAGTACACGATTCAAATGAAGAAACTAAGGGAAGGGGCTATGTGTATGGCTTACTAAAAATGTATCTCACTGACAACGCATTTTCTTCTAGACAAATTGTCAGCTGTCATTTGAAATTAACAATTTGGACCAAGGTGTCATCTCAATGCGCTGTATGTACACAAACGATGCCAACAAGTTCCCTAATTCCAGACTCTAGGACGCCTGCCAAAATAGTTTGGCATGAGTTTGCTCAAGCAATATTTCAGATCCTCATTCCAAAATAGATCCTTTGCGCGAATCAATGAATTTAGGAAGCACTGTCGCCGCTCAAAAAAGTATCGCAGAATACTGGAGCAGATCTACCTTCTCAAAATTTGTATAAATGAAATTCTAAAATATATAATCAGTTACACGATAAAACCATTCACTTTTTCTTCATGGATATGTGATGGTGCTTGTGGCCAACACGCACATGCGATGAGAGCTTTGAAATAAACACAGTCGAAATTATAGAGCCTCGCCTATGTGAAACGTCAAAACAAAATGACATTTCCGCGAAGCAGAACGTGAATTAATCGAACGAATAAATCTTACATCGATGCTTACTCGAATTAAGTCAAAATCACCTTGCTCGACTAGAGATTTAACCATTCCAAAGTTTCCTTGCATGATGGCCATACGAAATTCGTCCATGGGCATGGGCAGACTCTGGTGCATCCGAGATTTTCGCCAGTGGTTGGGATTTTCTTGAGGGGAAGTTTCGTCATCGTTGAACAGGGTTCGAGGTTGGCGGTCGCCATTCTGTGTCAGGAATTAAGAAATGACTCAGAACCTTTTTTTTACCAGTTGGTATTTGCGTCCTGACAAGGTCATGTGCAATTTCTTTACAATGACAATTAATGTGAATTTGGCAAGTGACAATGATATTTTTCATTTTAATTCATAAGCATCAACCGGACAAAAACAAATCTAGAAAAATATAAAAGTCGGCAAGTGTTTCCAGTTTCTCCATCCCCACATCCCACAAATTGATAACATGCCATGGGGAGGGGGAATGGTAATTATTTCCATTAGCTCCGCTCGCGAAACCGACCTGTGACTGGGCATTACTGGACGCCCCATTTTTCGTTGAATTGTGGACATTCCGCTTGGTGCCCCCGCCGTTGTCGTTCGTTTGATTCGTCTTGAGAAAGTCGATGAAGTCGTCTGACCCGTCAGAATCTCCTTCCATTCCAGCCGGCATCGTATTGCCCCGAAAGGCATTCCGGTTCACTTTCGCCATTCCGCGATTATATACTTCGCTTGGCTCACCTCTGAAGATGTCAGGATTAGAGATGTGGATAACTTTACAGAAATGATGCCGCCACACTTTTCAAACCGAAACTTTTCCGAGAAACTTTCAAGATTATTTACTTTTTTAGAGGACACATGAGATTAACCAACATGTCAGATTTCAACAACCTCAACTAGCGACACCTAGCGGTATATCTAAATTTTCAATTCCACTTATTTGGAAGACCTTCAATGTGTGAGTTTTTGTATGGTGCTGCCACTTCCATAGAGAGTGGGAGAAATGTTAAACATTTTTCCTTGAAGGACTGTCGTATACACTTGCTAGGATATTGCAGTCGACATAAGGCCGCGTTTATATTTTGTGAGGAACAGTAACGTTCTGCTGTTGAACGCCGCCACTAAATGATACTTAAGGATTAGACGCTCTCCGCTGTCGAATGGGATATGCTGTCAGATGTTCACTCAGCAAAGTTAAAAGCCAGAAAATGGCGAAGCTTTTAGGACTCGATAAAGTCAAACGACTTTATGATATCGTTAAATTCAATGGTGGGATACGCTCTTCGCTCTACAAATTGTACAGGTAATTGGTTATTCAAATGCTGGTCTTCCCATTTTGTGTATGTGCTACGCAATCATTCACTCGGTCTGATTTGTAATCGTAATTGCACAGGAACGATGACCTCAAAATTGGCCAGATCGTTGGGACCGACAAGTACGGCAACAAATATTTCGAAAACCCAATGTATTTCTACGGTAAGCCCTGATGCTATTGTTATTTAAAAGAGAAATTGACATTTAGACATGCGCAATGTTGTAAAAAGACACAAATAGGTAAGCGATGGTTATGAGCTAATTGTGCACACTAGAAGGTAATGATTCCATTGCGGGACGCATGTACTGATATCGGCATTGCCAAGTCATACTATGGCTTTGTCAATGACGAATGTTTTGTGTCATTCGATGGCGTTTTTTTAAAGTAAGGTCGAAGGCAAATTAGGATTTCATTTTAAATTCGGTTGCTTCATTCCTTACAGGTCGAAATCGCTGGATAGAATATTCATACGATCACAATGTTGATTTTGACGGCAGTCAAGTCCCTGCTGAATGGTAACAATAATATTCTATTAACATGCCTTGTTTTATTTTCTGTTAAGCCTTCTATAGTTAGCTTTCTATTTATTCATTTATCGTGGCATATGCAAATAACATAAAAACTAAAAGTTTGTAAACTTGTAAACTTTGTCTTAGACAATTGTTGTTTGGATTGGAGGCGGAAAGGGAATGACAGAATTTATTTTGAATTGACATAAAGTTGGCATTTACATGACAACCTAATATTTTTCGTACGGAATCATTGTTCGAAACATTTTTTGATCTGACCAGTATTTCCAAGGATATGTAGCAAATATTACATTAGTACAATGTCATTGCCGCCCATGCTAATTTCGAGAGCAACTTCTGAGTGGTCAGCTGCCTGAGTGACCAGCCGGTGCCCCCGTTACACTAGTGTAACAGTGATCAGACCATCATCGCACTACTTGTGCATCCCGTGTCAATAAAGTTCGGGGAATGAGCACTGCCGCTCATTTGAAAACAGATTGTAATATCATTCAACTATCAATGTCACATGCTCCTCTGTAATCTGACTTTTCTTGCCTGTAGCTGTGTGTGTGCTAGTAGCAGTGTCGATATTTTAGCAATATACAATATTTATACAATATTTATTTTGTCTTGAAAGACTTTATGAGGAGAGCTTGGTAGTTTATTTCATATTGATTATGTCTATTGGTATTTAAAGGCATCGTTGGTTGCATTACATTACGGATGACCCACCGACCAAGGTGGCGCCTGTTCAACACAAGTGGATAGTGGATCACACGGAGAACATGTCGGGCACTTCCGGATCCTATATGCCCTATAGCACCACCAAACCGAAAGTCGAGAGTTGGGTGCCTAAAAAGTCTAGCCAATGAATTTAGTTTGGTTTTGGTTACGATATCATTGTACATAGGTAGCGCGCATGTATTTCACGAATTAAATAATGCTACGGCAAATAGTAAACATCTTGTCTGCACAGGCTTTCTTTAATTTAGTCTGAATTTCAGTTTCATATTGTACAATTACTGTTGCCTTCGTTATTTTATAATATTGCAGTCAATAGAAAAAGCCAAAAAGGGCACATTTCTCTAATGCCATAATTTAATTTCTTTTGCGGACTGGATAAATAAAACTAAAAATACATGTGTTCATTTAGTCTATAATTAAGTTGCTTTATTTATTCTACAAAGTGGAACAAATAATACAAATAGTTAAGGCACATAACGTCGACTCGTCGTAGCCCAGTTGGTTTAGCGACTGACTGTGGTTTCGGCGGTCCCGGGTTCGATTCCCGGCGCGGGCT